>CM051021.1:1798703-1818703 GCA_027704905.1 Muraenolepis orangiensis | reverse complement strand
GTGTAATAAATTTGTCAGAGCAGAGCTATGTGTGTCTGTCTGTGTGACGGTGTGTGTGTCTTTGGGAGGGAGGATCCTGAGTGTGTGTGTGTAAAGTTCTAGATTTTCATTTAGTCTGTGTGAGAGAGAGAGAGGGGAGAAAGAGAGTGAGGGAGCACAGAGAAAGGCTGAGAACAAAAGAGAGAAGGAGAGGGGGGGGGTGGGTGCGCATCTGTGACTGTGTGTATGATGTGGCTCTTTGCAGTAACATAGTAACATTTTTGGCTCTTAACCTCTGACTGGTTGGCCACCCCTGATCTAGGCCGACTAGGACGGCACACTTTGTGTGGTGTCTAACAAGGCAAATAAAGACATAATAGGAATACAATATAATAATATGAATAATGAACACATCCGTCCATAGAATTTAATCTAAATATAACCTACATTTTATAGAATAGTGTATTAGGTAAGTCATACTGCGGGAGGGAACTTGGAGTAAGCATTTCATTGTACTTGCATTGTAGGTTGTTGCATATGGCAAATCAAATCATCTTGAATCTTGAATCTCGAATCTCAATTTACTTCAATTGGATTTGATGAAATCAAATCAACATTAAACCTCTTTTGGGGGTTTCGGCAAATATAGACAAATAACTATAAGTCACGTGTTGGCCTCTGTCACAACCACAGGACTTGGAGGGAGCGTGGCCACTGATGTCATCACAGCAGTGAAGAAGGGACATCGATCGATTGCTACTCGAGTTTCTGAGGAGAATATACACTACATATTATACATATACACTATATATATATATATATATATATATATATATATATATATATATATATATATATATATACATATACACTATATATTATACATATACACAGTGTCAACAATGAATGTAATGAATTTGCTGTATGTCAGATGTATAATCCCAAAGTTTGCAGGGGGGGGGGGGGGGGGGGGTGTCTGACAGGTGTTCTGACAGACAGAAAAAGCACCTTCAGAAATGGAACACTATATATATGTCATTACACAGCACACGTACAGTACGGCGAAAAGAAGAAGTTGGCATCTAAACCAGAGTGCAAATGTTGCAGTAAAGTGCATGGTAATATATAATGTACAGTGGTTATATAAGATGTAAAAACGGTCTACTAGTTATAAAAACAGGTATAAAATAACTTATAGAGTAGGTATGAGATATATGCAGAAGTACAGGTATATATACACACAGGTAGGTAGGTATACAAGTATTCAACAGCTAGTGAGCAGGAGTATGCAGTTATATCAACATTTATTGATATATATAACATTTATTGATATATATACAGTTCATACATACATACATACGTACATACATTCATACATACACACTCACACACATCATTTACATATTGGAACGTCATCCATATAAACATTACGTTGTACAGTCTTTAGTCTGCCAAATGCTATGCTTCTCTCCCTCCACCCGTCTAGTTTAGTCTTCTCTCCTTTCTCCTCCACCTGGATCCCCCCCTCCTCATTCACTGAAAAATGTAGGTTAAAATAAAACAGAATTGTATATTCTTGACTTGCAAGTGACGTCAAATCCAATTAAAAGACGACCGGAGAACCTGAAGTCGGCCATGTCGGTGGATATACAATCTGCTATCAGCTACATACTCACAATTAGTCAGCCCTTTAAAACTCTTTGTTTCGTTCTTATCGAGCGCTCTATCAGCTAATATAAATGATTTTATGATTTTATGATTAATAGGACAAGACAAATAAAGTTGAATGAAGCAGTGGAGGCTTTGGACAGACGAGCACACATGGAGGGAATCCAAGCTGAAGATGAAATGCCATCGTGTCCAGACGGTTCGCTATATCAGGGATACACAACCGCCGGTAAATAACTCAAATCCTCTGAGAATTCAGACTTTTTCTAATCAACTGTATGGGTTGAAACCACATATATCAACCTTTTTCTTGTATCTGACCTTTTCTGGCCCACTCAGATTGGTGTAATAATCAGAATATCGTACGTTTGCTGTGAGAGCATTTACTACGGGAGCCATATTTGATGTTTGTATATCCACCGGTGCATTTTTTGTCAGGTGGTTGCAAGTCAAGAATACCTGTTTTTGTGAGCCTAGCTAACGCAGGCATGATGGTGCTAGTATTAGTATTAATATAGTATGTTTTCATTTACATAGAAGAAAGTTGGGGAAAGTTTGGCGTCATATCTCATGCTATCTCATTGGCCTTGTTATGGTGTCAAATAATATAATACATTCACAATGAATTGTGCTTATTTTGTGTACTACACGATCCGGACCATGTCATTCATAGCGCTGTGTTACAACATACAAGATTGGGAACAAGTCCTCAAGACTGGAGCACCCCAAGGCTGCTGCCTCAGAGGTAGCTAATGAATTAGCGTGGCACCGTAGAGAGCGTCCTGACGGGTGACGTCACCGTGTGGTACGGTAACACCACTGAACAGGACAAGAAAGACATCCACAGGGTCGTGAGGACGGCAGAGAAGATCATCTGGTGTGCACTTCCATGCATTGAGGAGATCTGTAGGACCAGATGTCTGAAGAAGGCCATGTCCATCATAAAGGACTGCAACCACCCTGGGCACCATCTCTTCTCCCCCCTACCGTCTTGTCGTCCGTACAGCAAGGACTACCAGGTTTAAGGATCGTTTCTATCCACAGGCAGTGCCCTACTGAACTGCTAGGAGTGCTGCCACTATCATAACATGTCATTAACATTACACTATCATAACATTGTCATTAACATTACACTGTCATAACATGTAATTAAAATTACCCTGTCATACTTTGCTGGACTTTCTGGACTCATCACAGTTACTGCACTGTACTGCACTGTATTCATGATGCTGCATCAGTACTGACACTTTAAAATGCTTTTAAAGATTTTTGTAAAAAAAAATTATAAAAAAAACACATACATTTAACACATAACAGTCACTTTGCTGTTCTTTTTTTGTTTATTTTTATTATATATATTATTTGTATGGTATTGTTTTGGAGATGTATACTGCAGGAGGGAATGGGGAGTAATCATTCCGATGTACCTGTTACAAATACAAAATAATAATACATTTTTCATTATATTATTTAATATTTTTTATTTTTTATGTTATAATTATTTAATAATAAATATAATAAAAAAATATCTTGTATCTTTGTATTTTGAATCTTGTTGTGGATAATATGTATTTTTTTTCCCGGGAAATGTGTGCTGGCCAATCCCAACGCGGAACAGAAAACAGCGGGACCACGCCCACTGGGACGATACAACAACAGCGCGCGGGTGGTAGCATGACCATATAAGGAACATGTTCGCGCATGCGCAGTGGCGGCCGGTTTTTGGTTTGAAGTGAACTGCCTCTCGGAACTGCCACGAAAAGTCGTCTTTTCGGCGTTTAACGTCCCCCTTCGTTTATCTTTCTTTATTTTAGGCGCTATCTATGCATGGTCGGAACGATGTTAGGTCACCACCAGCACCACCAGCAGCACCACCACCAGCACCACCCACCGAACGAGGAGGAGGAGGAGCAGGAGGAGAAGGAGAGCGCCGAGGAGGAGCTGGTCCACTATGTGGAGGAGTACCTGGAGTGTGTAGAGTCCCTTCCTCTGGACATACAAAGACATGTGTCCCTGCTCAGGGAGATCGACTCAAAGTACCAAGGTTAGATGATTGTTATTGTTATTATACCTCTTGAGATAACCTCCTCTCCTCTGATCGATCGATCGCAGTGTGTTGGGGGTTGAGTTGTAGTCTCGTCTCGTCGTCGTCTAACTCACCAATTTATTATTCTTTTTTTGTTGTTGTTGTTGTTGCAAACCCCCACCCCCAAACCCGCCACTTAAATGCATTGCTTACTATTTCTACCTTATTATACTAATTAAGAGATATATATATTATATATTATTAAGAGTCTGATTTCACCACCCCAATGAATACAAAACATCATCGTAAAGCAACTTGTGTTCCAAGCCAAGCAGCTATTCGTTGTATAACTTTTTCTCGAAGATGCATTATAATATAGTGTATATTATTATTAATATTTTACTCTATAATACTGTTGTTTATGGAGGGCGTCCTGGTGCATTTTAACGCCTGTTTTTAGAAGGCGATTTGCATGCAGTTCCAGTCACGTCTATCGCCTATAGTGTTATTAGCATAATGTAATGTTCTATGATTTTAGTTTATATTTTTTTTGGGGGGGGGGGCAGGTTTTTATTTTTTATGTTTTTTAGTTTTAAACTACGTCGACTATCGCGACCCCCGGATTATTCTTTTCATTCGAGAGGCGATCCCGATTTAACATTCAGGTCTGCTGTCGTCACTTCCTGGAGACGCAGGCCCCGCCCCTTCAATGCGGAAGAGGAGCTTAGATTCTCGCCTCCCTCCTTCCTTGACTAGACGACGGGTTACAAACCCTCTTAAAGTGTTCTTATTCTACTCGTTAACTGTTTCTTAAAATACACACCGTTGCTACCACTTTATGATCCGTTTCGATTAGATTCAGATGTATTTGAATTTTACAGTACAGCGAAAATAAGTTATCTAACCAGAGCGCAAATGTTACAGTAAAGTTTATAGTAATATACAGTGGTTAAATAAGATGTGAAAAAAGTCTACTAGGTGTAAAATAATTGATAGAGTAGGTATAAGATATGTGCTGTACATACATACAGGTTAGTATACAAGTATCAACAGGTAATGAGCAGGGGTATGCAGTTATATCAACAATATACACATATATATATATATACGTATATACACACAGGTAGTGAGTGTGTTCTAACGTCTTGTGTCTTGTTGTTTCAGAGGTTCTGAAGGAGGTGGACGATGTGTTTGAGCGCTTCCAGGGCGAGCCGGACGCCGCTCAGCGCAGGCGTCTGCAGGTGCAGCTGCAGCGGGCGCTCATCGCCAGCCAGGAGCTGGGCGACGAGAAGATCCACGTGGTCACCCAGATGACGGAGCTGGTGGAGAACCGCTGGCGCCATATGGACGGCCGCTCCCGGTGCCTGGAGGAGCCCGCCTCGCCCGAGCGGGGCCCTGAGAGGCGGGGCTCGGGGCTCCCCCAGGAGACGACGCCCGTTGCGACGCCCGCCGTGGCAGGGGCCCCGCCTGAGCGCGCGTCCGCCCGCCGTCCCCGGCGCCAGCGCAACAGCGAGAGCCGGGACTCGTGCCACGCCTCGGCCAACGGCTCCCTGGCGGACGACCCGGCCGAGGAGGCGCCGCCCTCCTCCCGGCCGCGGGAGAAGAAGTCCAAGTCGGCCAAGAAGAAGAAGCAGCAGCGCAAGGCCAAGCAGGAGCGCGACGCCTCGCCCGCCGACTTGGCGGTGGACCCCAACGAGCCCACCTACTGCCTCTGCGAGCAGGTGTCCTACGGCGAGATGATCGGCTGTGACAACGAGGGCTGTCCCATCGAGTGGTTCCACTTCTCCTGCGTGGGGCTCACCTACAAGCCCAAGGGGAAGTGGTACTGTCCCAAGTGCCGGGGGGACAGCGAAAAGACAATGGACAAAAGCCTGGACAAGAACAGAAAGGACAGACGGTCGAGGTAGTGACTAATTGCGTTGTCCCCTTGTCCGCATTGAGCAGATGGCGGGGACACACGACTCCGCCAGGAGAGCACAATCTAAGACTGTTAAGTTCCGGTGCTTCCCCCTCTCTCTCTCTCTCTCCATCAAGGACTTACTAGTTATGTTGTACTGGTACATCACTGGTTCTTCCTGCTGGCTATAACTTGGTGTTATGGTCTACAGAACAGTTAAGTTGTTGTTATATCTAGGACAAATCCTCAGTCAGGGAGCTGCCGTTTACTCACCATGGGTTTAGTTTTTATTTGTCTCTTTCCGATAAAATGTTTTTCGTGTGAATGAACAAAGTACACGGTTGGTATCCGTTTTTTGGTTTTGTGTAGCTGATGGTTGAATGTGTCTTTTCATGATTTTTGTTGGAACTTCTGAAGTGTCATTCCTGAAGTGGTGTGAGCTCTTTGAATGTCTCTCTGGAGCACCCTAACCGTGAAGTGGGTGACTTAGTGGGGTGTCGTCCTGGTGCTCGGAACTTAAGCTTCTCCCTGTGACTATAAAGACACTGGAGGCGGTGTTCTTCTTGGACATGGTTCATATTGTGTGTGTATATAAGCACTCCCCTTATTTCACCTGTTTTGTACACGCCATAAATATATATACAAAAAATAAGCACATTAAATCAAAGTTTCACTGACTAATGACGGACCTTTTTTTTTTTTGGTTGACAGACCCGACACAACTACAAAGAAAATGATGGAGTCACTTTTGCACAGCTTTTCATGGTTTGCAGTCACACCTGGCCTTAAAGTCAACTAATCACTAAAACACCTTCTTTATTACTGTTGACTTACTACCAATATGTGTATTGCACAAACCATTCTACCCTGCGAGTAAAAAAAGGAATTTCAATTTGAATCCTCTATATTGGTCACACACACACAGTGAAATGAGTTCCTCTGCATTTAACCCATCCTAGAATTAGGAGCAGTGGGCTAATGTGTATATCCAGCTGCCCAGGGAGCAGTGTAAGGGTCTGGTGCCTTGCTCAAGGGCACCTCGGCAGTGTGCCCAGGTGTTTCAGGGACTTGAACCGGTGACCTTCCGGGCCCCAAGTCCCAACAGACTGACCAACAGCCGGCCCCCCCGAGTAACAAGGCCCAAGCGGAATTGGAAATAGACCGAGACCACTTCTGTGGTAACGTGTCGGTACTACGCCGGTGGTTCTGTGCTGGTTTTCTTCTTTTACCAGTCAGCCGATGTACGGCTACCCAGGGTGAGGTTCTCCCTGCCGCCCGCTGAACGGGTCTCCGGAGAACCTATGGCAGTAGGTTTAGCGCCCCCCCCCCCCCCCCCCCCCCAAGACCATAGAACACAGCAACACCACATCACTTCTGATCCCTTTTTATTATTAGTGTCCAAAAGTGAGCTTCCCTCCACCATGCAGACCCGTTCAGCAGTCTACACCAACACCACCCCCTGGGTGTGTGTTGAGGAGGATCCACAGTGTCCATTGTTATTAATCATTCATCTAGGGGGTTAAGGTGAGGAGTTTTTGGTTTCCAAAAGTGAAATTGGTTTGTCTTTTTGAGCATTTATTTTAACCAAAACAAGAACAAAAACAAACGAATTTCTTTCTAAATATAATCCTATATCTATCTATATATATATATCTATATATATAGATATATATATCTCTTTTTACAAGAAGGGTTACCACGGCCATAACAAGTGAAAGTATTCTCCTGTTCATAAAGGAAACATGCACCCACTTTGGCCCACACAACACGAATGTAACCAAAATAAGAATATTCACATTAACATTAACATGAATACCAAATCAAATAACGATATAACGCTTAATATTATTTATTAACACATCTAATTATGGGCCATTTGGCTCCTACAATTAAGATTCATTCATTGATCCGGACACGCCGACCGTGCTGTGTTCATTCATAACTTATTTCCCTGTGATCGGCTATCGTTTCCCCTTTTATAAACACGTTTTGGAACGACCATTAAAGTGCTACGGGTTCCTCGTCCTCATCACTGCTACTGGACTCTCCGAACAGATCCCCCTGTGACGTGTCTCCGGTTGCCGTGGCGACGGGCAGGGGCGTCAGCCTGAGGTGGATGAGGGCGGGGCTCTGGCTGAGGCCCAGCAGTAGCCCGCCACCAGAGGGCGCCACACACTGGACGAAGCGGGCATCCGGGGAGAACACGGACAGGACAGCGCCACGGTCCAGGTCCCACAGGCTAATCTGATCTGGACGGTTTGAAAATCAAAAGTTAAATATCATTGATGATTGAAAACCCACACGGTCAACTGTCATCTCTACGTAACAACAATCTAAGCCAAGAACTATATCCCTATATTTTACAGATTTATTTTATTTATAGTTTTACATTTATACTTTAAGTTTTGTTTCGATGTGTGCAGGATAGCTGTATGACACAATAACAATGAATCACTTGTTTAAAAAGTTATTAAAATCCATGATTCATAAGCAAAACACCTATTTCCGTTGCTTAGCCAGAGAGCTGTAACATTACATTAAATTACAGTCATTTAGCAGACACTTTTGCGTTCAACAAAGGAAGGTAAGAGAACAACTCGTCACCTGAATTCAAAAGCGCATTTCATTCCTAGAAAGTCACCAAGAACTGAGCCAGTGCTCGGGTAAAAGTACAATAAGTTCAGGTAAAAGTACAATAAGTTCAGGTAGAAGAACAATAAGTTCAGTTCAAAGTACAATAAGTTCAGGTTAAAGTACAATAAGTTCAGGTTAAAGTACAATAAGTTCAGGTAGAAGAACAATAAGTTCAGGTAAAAGTACAATAAGTTCAGGTTAAAGTACAATAAGTTCAGGTTAAAGTACAATAAGGTCAGGTAAAAGTACAATAAGTTGGCAAACATAGAACAATATCTAACTAACACGCAAACAATCTACTTGGAAAGTCGACGCTAGAATTGACCATTTTCTCACCTGAAATGAGAAAGGCTTTGGCCCCGCCCTCGGTCATATACAGCTGGCTGGACGCGCTGACCCTCAGGTTCCAGTAGCCAGAGATAGTCTTGTGTTTTCTTCTGAAGGGGTCCCATACCTTCAGCCTTCAGACAGGACACACGCTACTTTCAGTCATTCATCCCTTGCGAAACTTCCCTGGTTCCCTGGTGACTGCTACTGATTCCAGATTCAAGATGTTTTTATTTGCCATATTCAACAAGTGCAATGGAACGCTTACTCCTCATTCCCTCTGTTACGGACGTGTTCGTTTTCTGTTGCATGTTGCATGCATGTCTGTTTTCTCTCCCAGGTACTGGTTCGTCCCGCCCCCTGTCAATCATCGTTGGTCCCCCTGTCCCCCTGTGATCAATCAGCCAATCGGCCAATCAGAGGGGCGGGGGCGCTACTTCAGTCTCCCACTCCCTTTGTGTGGGAGTAGAGGGGATGATATGTTTGTTTGGCGTGCTGTTAGCACTCTGTGTTGGGCCCGCTTCTCGTTGCTCTTCATTCACCATTTTCCCCCAGTAGTGAAGCCCCATGGGGAGGGCGAGGTACGCCGAGGTAAGACGCCCATGGGTTTACACCACGCATCACTTAGGTTCAACCCTGTCTAGATACACTAGGTTAGCTTTTCCAGGCGGGTGTCGCCTCCTGTATTTCTGGGATTAGATTAGGTGGGACAGCTAGTAGGACGTTGTATTGTGTTCTTAGTTTAGGGTACTAGAAGTGATAGGGTGCCAGGAATAGCTGGGGGGGGTTTTGCTGTTTTCATTCCTTTGGCACCCGGTCTGTTTTGGCGTCCTCCCCTAGTCTCCCTTACATGTGTGTCCTCGTGAGAGGCTATCACTGTGGTTTATTACTGTCCTTATTTACTCCATAAATAAACCTGTTACTTTTTTTCACCATATCCCCCTGGTCCTTGTTCCGTGTTTCCGCCGACCGGCACGCCAGCGACGTTAGCATAGCACCGACCTGCATGCTGCCAAGGCCTGTTAGGTTCACCCCTTCTTACCCCTGGATGAGCCATCTAAGGGGGTTCCTAACACCCTCCTGCAGTATGAATTTACTACAATTTAACACTAGATGCTATACTATGTACTATACAATACAACACTATACTATAACAATACTGTTCACAATAGAACAATATAGTGACTGATGGAATATATATACATATGTTGAATTCTGCAAAAAGCATTTAGTTTTTTTTTTTTACTGTGGTGGGGAAAGTTATAACAAATAAATACTTTACTTGTTACTTTCTGTGACCGCGAAGGCCACTCTGCTGGCGTCGTCCGTGATCGCAACGCAGCACACGCCAGGCTCGTTCCTCAGCCTCTTTCTCACCTAGAGGAACAACAAAAAACAACAATACTCATTGTTGCCGCTAGGTGTCAGTGTTGTGCAAGAACAACAAAAAAACAACAATACACATTGTGGCCGCTAGGTGTCAGTGTTGTGCAACCTAGAATTCAGCGTACAAATAAAACTAGACCACTTACGGTGCCTTTCCGCAGATCCCACAGCGTGACGTAGGGGGCGCGCTGCGTCCGGCTGTAATTGCTAAGCACCAGGTGACCGCCGGCGTGGGTCAGCGCCGCCGTCCGGAGGCTCAGCTGGGACGCCCTGTCCTCCAGGGTGTGGACTTGCTCCTGGGACGCCACGGCGAACACGTTGAGATGGTGGGAGAAGTAGGAGCACACCACCACCTGGCCAGAGGAAGAAAGAGGAAGGAAAACAGAGAAATTAAATGTTGAAATAAGACAGGATTGTAACTGACTGAATTACATGAATGGAACTCCTTAACAAATTCAAGAAGAGGAAAGGAAAAGATAAATCCAGTTCAAGACCCTGGTGCCTGCAGGGCATTGAAAGGAACAGCTCCATCCTTCCTCCAGGCGATGGTCAAGCCCTACATCCCTGCCCGTCCACTCCGCTTTGCTACTTCGGGCCGTCTGCTTGCCCCCTTGCTTAGGGGCCCCTGAGGACCGATCTACACGGTCACAGCTCTTCTCTGTCCTGTGGCCCCAAAGTGGCTGAATGAACTTCCCACGGATGTCAGGACTGCAGAGTCACTGCCCATCTTAAACTACAGGCTGAAAACTCACCTCTTCAGGAACCACTAACCGGATCCTTCCTCCTAGCGCATCCTCTTAGCACTTTTTACTAGTGTCTTAGTTAGTTTGATAGTGTTATATTGTTTGCCAACTTATTGTACTTTTACCTGAACTTATTGCACTCTTAACTGAGCACTGGTTCAGATCTTGGAGACTTGTTAGGAATGAAATGCACTTATATGCTACGATATGACGACACACTTTTAGTACCCAAACCGAAAAAGCCACCTGATGTCTTAGGGGAACAGAGGCGCTACAGACCTGCTGGTCTCCACTGAGGAGGTACTGGTCGATGGCGTTGTATTTCTCCCGGTCCACCCTGCCCTGCTCCTCCCTCTCCCGCTGAGCCTCCCTCTCCTCCCGCCTCCTCCTGGCCGACCGGCTCTCCGTCCGGAAGTCCCAGGGCATCACTGGATCACAGGAGGGAGAGGCGGAGGAATTGATGGGTGTCCCAGGACCGAACACACACACACACACACACACACACACACACACACACACACACACACACACACACACACACACACACACACACACACACACACACACACACACACACACACACACACACACACACACACACACACAATAATAATATTATTAGTTTTGAAAAAGTTTTAATATATCTCAGCAGAGACAAACAGACAGCAGGATAGCTATCTGTTAGGACTTGACTTGGGAACCAGAAGGTCGCCGGTTCAAGTCCCCGAAACACCTGGGCACACTGCCGAGGTGCCCTTAAGCAAGGCACCAGACCCCCTACCTCCCCTGCTCCCCAGGCAGCTGCATATACAATAGCTGATACCCACTGCTCTTAATACTAGGATGAATGCAGAGGAACTCATTTCACTGTGTTTACATGTATGTGACAAATAGTAAAGAGGATTCAATCCTCCAGATTAGTGATTAGTGACAGTGAAGATGATGAAAACCTAGAGCACCTTTTCAATTGTCAAAAAAAGAATAAAAATGTAGATTTGAACGATACAAAACAGACTGACTTGTTTTCTCTCTGGTTTCCGTTGTCGGAGGCTGATGGTCTTGGGGAGTGCTGCTCAACAGAAGGGACTCTTTGCGGGAGGGTTTGATCCGTTCCTGGATGTAGCCCGTCTCCAGATCCCACAGGATCAGGTGATCCCTGCAACAGGCAAGACCCCCCCCCCCTTCCTGAACTGGTCTTTAAAGGGCAACCGAACCCCACTATGAAAACCACAGCGATAGCACCCTCTATGGGGAAGAAGCAGCTACTGCAACCTGTGATCAATTTGCGATCATCAGAAACACTTATGACGCAAAATGAGTACTGTATGCTTTGTATAACGTATAACACATTCCTCCGTGCGTTTCCAGCCCAAAAGCTTGTGAGGTACCATTGGCCC
Source organism: Muraenolepis orangiensis (assembly GCA_027704905.1). Taxonomy (NCBI): domain Eukaryota; kingdom Metazoa; phylum Chordata; class Actinopteri; order Gadiformes; family Muraenolepididae; genus Muraenolepis; species Muraenolepis orangiensis. The sequence goes on along the minus strand of CM051021.1, from coordinate 1,806,646 downwards.
CGTTCACACTTGGCATTAACATGTGGTTTTTGAGAACAGATTAAAATGGTTGTTGCAAGCCGAAATGTGGTCTCATCAGACCACATTCTAAAAGCCAGGTGTGAACTCACTCTATTAACACTGTCCACTTTTCACGATCGGATCTCTCAAACCACATGTTAATACCAAATGTGAACATTGACCCCCCCCCACCCCCCTGCTCTGACCTGGTCTCTGACAGGCCAAGGAGCACTCTGCCCTCCTCCAGGAGCTTGTACTCCTCCTGTGGACAGGGGACGATATAGAGGCCGGTCTTCCTCCTCAGGTAACTCCTCTTCACCAGGTCATAGATTAGAAGAGTCTGGAAAACACACACACACACACACACACACACACACACACACACACACACACACACACACACACACACACACACACACACACACACACACACACACACACACACACACACACACACACACACACACACAGTACGATAGTCATAAAGGGACATCTTTGTCACCGACCCATTTGTGTTTGGTAGCGTATGAGCGGCGGTGTCAGAATCAGTATCAGAATGCCTTTATCTTCATCTTACAAGTAAAACAAAATTGTCCAGCAATCATCAAGACATCATCTTAACAAACAATACTAAATATAAATTATGGTAAAAAAAACTCTAACTAAACAAACAAAATAAACGGGTTAGAAAATTGCCCTAAAAAATCAAAGATGAATATATACAGAACATCGCCACACAGCCAAGAGAAAACGACCACACTGGAAAAGCATTTTTTTATGCCGGACGTAGCAAACCCCCTTGTATTTAGATTGAAATAAAATAGTTTGCTTGTTAGTTAGTTAGATAGTGTTCTATTGTTTGCCAACTGATTGTACTTTTACCGGAACTTATTGTACTTCTACCTGAGCACTGGCTCAGTTATTGGAGACTTTTTAGGAATGAAATCCACTTTTGACTTCAGGTGACGAGTTGTCCTCTCACCTTCCTCTGTTGAAACATACTACTGTAAGACGCTTTGGATAAAAGCGTCTGCTAAATGACTGGAATGTAATATTATGTATTTCGCAAATCATTTTTAAGTTTCACAACTTTATACATTTGAATTGAAAACAACACATGAATGCTCACCAAACGGAACACCACAAAGCGAGGTTAGTGTTTACCTATTCCCTATCCTCTGTGTGTTTAGCACAAGTGCTTATTGTTTTCTACTTCGTGTCTCGAAAGGAATGAGACGAGAGATCTAAAAAACAACAACAAACTAAAGAACTAAAGAATGAACGTACGAACGAGCGAGAGAACGAGGAAGGAAGGAAGGAAGGAAGGAAGGAAGGAGGGAAGGAGGGAACGAAGAAAGGAAGGAAGGAAGGAAGAAAGGAAGGAAGGAACAAACAAAGGAAGAAAGGAAGGAAGGAAGGAACAAACAAAGGAAGGAAGGAAGGAAGAAACAAACAAACAAAGGAAGGAAGGAAGGAAGGAACAAACAAACAAAGGAAGGAAGGAAGGAAGGAACAAACAAACAAAGGAAGGAAGGAAGGAAAGAACGAAGAAAGAAAGGAAGGAACGAAGAAAGGAAGGAAGGAACAAACAAAGGAAGAAAGGAAGGAAGGAAGGAACAAACAAAGGAAGGAAGGAAGGAACAAACAAACAAAGGAAGGACGGAACAAACAAACAAAGGAAGGAAGGAAGGAAGGAAAGAACGAAGAAAGGAAGGAAGGAACAAACAAAGGAAGAAAGGAAGGAAGGAAGGAACAAACAAAGGAAGGAAGGAAGGAAGGAAGGAAGGAACAAACAAACAAAGGAAGGAAGGAACAAACAAACAAAGGAAGGAAGGAACAAACAAAGGAAGAAAGGAAGGAAGGTGTCACGTAGAGAGGGAGTGGGGGTTGGACCCCGAACGCAGACAACGACAGAGTGGAGCGATACGAACGGCTTTATTCTCAAAGCACACAACACACAAAGTCACAAGGGTACACGGGGAGAACTACGTGGAAGTAGAGTAGGCAGGCGACCGGGTGCGAACTATCTCTCCGATAGTCAGCAGCCGGGCGATCAGAACAGACGGAAGAACGTGCAGTATATGTAACGACCTCACGCTGGGGTAAAGGATAGACAAAGTATATATACCCCAGGTGAGGTGATTAGCAATTAGACAGGGGGAATATTGAGTCCAGGTGTGTGTGTGTGTGTGTGTGGCCAGCGCACGTGGCTAGGCCACGCCCCCTGCCAACCAACGTGATTGTTGACAGGGGTGTGTGCGCCACCAGCGCACGTGGCTAGGCCACGCCCCCTGCCAACCACCGTAACCGTGACAGTACCCCCCCCTCAACGGGCGCCTCCTGGCGTCCAACCCGGCTTGAAGGGGTGTTCCCGGTGGCAGTTGAGGGAAAATAACAGATCCCGACTGTAGCGGCGCGGGGGCCAACCCCGCCCCTCTGGACCGTCTGCGTCCCAGTCGAAGATCCGGGGGGGTGGAGGAGATTTGGTGGGCGGGTGGGGCCCGGGAAGAGAGCCACGGGGGGCTGCGGGCTGCGTGACGTCAGCAGACGGGGGCTGCGTGACGTCAGCAGACGGGGGCTGCGTGACGTCGTCGGGCGGGTACGGCGCGGCGTCAGCAGACGGGACCTGCGTGACGTCGTCGGGCGGATCCGGCGCGGCGTCAGCAGACGGGGGCTGCGTGACGTCGTCGGGCGGGTACGGCGTAGCGTCCGCAGACGGGGGCTGCGTGACGTCGTCGGGCGGGTACGGCGTAGCAGACGGGGGCTGTGTGACGTCGTAAGGCGGGTACGGAGCGACGTCCTCAGTCGGGTGCGGAGCGACGTCGTCAGCTGGGTGCGGAGCGACGTCCTCCGGCGGATGCGGAGCGACGTCCTCCGGCGAATGCGGAGTGACGTCCTCAAGCGGGTGCGGAGCGACGTCCTCAAGCGGGTGCGGAGCGGCGTCGTCAGCCGGGTGCGGAGCGACGTCGTCAGCCGGGTGCGGAGCGGCGTCGTCAGCCGGGTGCGGAGCGGCGTCGTCAGCCGGGTGCGGAGCGACGTCGTCAGCCGGGTGCGGAGCGGCGTCGTCAGCCGGGTGCGGAGCGACGTCGTCAGCCGGGTGCGGAGCGGCGTCGTCAGCCGGGTGCGGAGCGACGTCGTCAGCCGGGTGCGGAGCGGGTGCGGAGCGACGTCGTCAGCCGGGTGCGGAGCGGCGTCGTCAGCCGGGTGCGGAGCGACGTCGTCAGCCGGGTGCGGAGCGGCGTCGTCAGCCGGGTGCGGAGCGACGTCGTCAGCCGGGTGCGGAGCGGCGTCGTCAGCCGGGTGCGGAGCGACGTCGTCAGCCGGGTGCGGAGCGGTGTCCTCAAGCCGGGGCAGCGCGGTCGGTGGAGGAAAACCGAAAGTCATTCGAACTTTCGAAGCGGCCAACCACGCCCGAATATGCGCAATGTTGGCCTTTTCCTGGGCGACCTGGGCCTCCACATGTCGTAGTTGCCGGGGTCCATGGTGGTGAGGTCGTTCTGTCACGTAGAGAGGGAGTGGGGGTTGGACCCCGAACGCAGACAACGACAGAGTGGAGCGATACGAACGGCTTTATTCTCAAAGCACACAACACACAAAGTCACAAGGGTACACGGGGAGAACTACGTGAAAGTAGAGTAGGCAGGCGACCGGGGTGCAAACTATCTCTCCGATAGTCAGCAGCCGGGCGATCAGAACAGACGGAAGAACGTGCAGTATATGTAACGACCTCACGCTGGGGTAAAGGATAGACAAAGTATATATACCCCAGGTGAGGTGATTAGCAATTAGACAGGGGGAATATTGAGTCCAGGTGTGTGTGTGTGTGTGTGTGGCCAGCGCACGTGGCTAGGCCACGCCCCCTGCCAACCAACGTGATTGTTGACAGGGGTGTGTGCGCCACCAGCGCACGTGGCTAGGCCACGCCCCCTGCCAACCACCGTAACCGTGACAGAAGGAAGGAACAAACAAAGGAAGGAAGGAAGGAAGGAACAAACAAACAAAGGAAGGAAGGAAGGAACAAACAAAGGAAGGAAGGAAGGAACAAACAAAGGAAGGAAGGAAGGAACAAAGGAAGAAAGGAAGGAAGGAACAAACAAAGGAAGGAAGGAACGAAGAAAGGAAGGAAGGAACAAACAAAGGAAGGAAGGAAGGAACAAACAAAGGAAGGAACAAACAAAGGAAGGAAGGAACGAAGGAACAAACGAAGGAAGGAAGGAAGGAGGGAAGGAACGAACAAAGGAAGGAAGGAAGGAAGGAAGAAAGGAACAAACAAAGGAAGGAAGGAAGGAACGAAGAGACCAACAGAGGAACGAACGGAGGAACGACCAAAGGAACGAACAAGGGAACGCAGGAAGGAAGTGAACAGAAGCAGGCAGACCTGGAAGACGGGCGCCGGGGTGTCGGTGAGGCTGGCCGTGCCTCGGTCCGTGAGGACGTAGAGCCTGAGGCCGTGGGCCAGCGCCACGTCGGTGCTCCCGTAGAGGCCGTGCTCCACGTGGACCGGCCGGCCCGCGTAGCGCCGCCGCCGCGCCAGGTTCCACACGGAGACGCTGCCCGCCCTGGTGGAGCGGCATACCGCATACCTGCCAGCAGAGGGAGACTGATTAGAGTCTGGTTGAAGCAGCCTCACCTAGCCTCAATCAGACTGATTAGAGTCTGGTTGAAGCAGCCTCACCTGGTCCCAGTGAGACTGATTAGAGTCTGGTTGAAGCAGCCTCACCTGGCCCCAGTCAGAGTGATTAGAGTCTGGTTGAAGCAGCCTCACCTGGCCCCAGTCAGACTGAATAGAGTCTGGTTGAAGCAGCCTCACCTAGCCTCAATCAGACTGATTAGAGTCTGGTTGAAGCAGCCTCACCTAGCCTCAATCAGACTGATTAGAGTCTGGTTGAAGCAGCCTCACCTAGCCTCAATCAGACTGATTAGAGTCTGGTTGAAGCAGCCTCATCTGGCCCCAGCCAGACTGATTCGAGTCTGGTTGAAGCAGCCTCATCTGGCCCCAGTCAGACTGAATAGAGTCTGGTTGAAGCAGCCTCACCTAGCCTCAATCAGACTGATTAGAGTCTGGTTGAAGCAGCCTCACCTAGCCTCAATCAGACTGATTAGAGTCTGGTTGAAGCAGCCTCATCTGGCCCCAGCCAGACTGATTAGAGTCTGGTTGAAGCAGCCTCACCTGGCCCCAGTCAGACTGAATAGAGTCTGGTTGAAGCAGCCTCACCTAGCCTCAATCAGACTGATTAGAGTCTGGTTGAAGCAGCCTCATCTGGCCCCAGTCAGACTGATTAGAGTCTGGTTGAAGCAGCCTCACCTGGCCCCAGTCAGCCTGATTTAGAGTCTGGTTGAAGCAGCCTCACCTGGCCCCAGTCAGACTGATTAGAGTCTGGTTGAAGCAGCCTCACCTGGCCCCAGTCAGACTGATTAGAGTCTGGTTGAAGCAGCCTCACCTGGCCCCAGTCAGACTGATTAGAGTCTGGTTGAAGCAGCCTCACCTGGCCCCAGTCAGACTGATTAGAGTCTGGTTGAAGCAGCCTCACCTGGCCCCAGTCAGACTGATTAGAGTCTGGTTGAAGCAGCCTCACCTGGCCCCAGTCAGACTGATTAGAGTCTGGTTGAAGCAGCCTCACCTGGCCCCAGTCAGACTGATTAGAGTCTGGTTGAAGCAGCCTCACCTGGCCCCAGTCAGACTGATTAGAGTCTGGTTGAAGCAGCCTCACCTGGCCCCAGTCAGACTGATTAGAGTCTGGTTGAAGCAGCCTCACCTGGCCCCAGTCAGACTGAATAGAGTCTGGTTGAAGCAGCCTCACCTAGCCTCAATCAGACTGATTAGAGTCTGGTTGAAGCAGCCTCATCTGGCCCCAGTCAGACTGATTAGAGTCTGGTTGAAGCAGCCTCACCTGGCCCCAGTCAGCCTGATTTAGAGTCTGGTTGAAGCAGCCTCACCTGGCCCCAGTCAGACTGATTAGAGTCTGGTTGAAGCAGCCTCACCTGGCCCCAGTCAGACTGATTAGAGTCTGGTTGAAGCAGCCTCACCTGGCCCCAGTCAGACTGATTAGAGTCTGGTTGAAGCAGCCTCACCTGGCCCCAGTCAGACTGATTAGAGTCTGGTTGAAGCAGCCTCACCTGGCCCCAGTCAGACTGATTAGAGTCTGGTTGAAGCAGCCTCACCTGGCCCCAGTCAGACTGATTAGAGTCTGGTTGAAGCAGCCTCACCTGGCCCCAGTCAGACTGATTAGAGTCAAAATATAAACAAAAAATTTGATTGCAATTTGGCCTGTAAAGCGCCTTGGGCGTCCAGAAAAGCGCTATATGAAATTGAATGTATTATTATTATTATAATTATTAATATAAATAAATATGTAAATATAGGTTTATATAGGTGGTAAAATAATAAGAATCCTGAATTCCGGCCCACCTGGGGGCTTGGCCCGCGGGTGCGATGTCCTGGCTGCCGTCGCTCCGGGCCCGGTGCACGTTGTAGGTGAGGCTGGGGTCGTTGATCCTGGAGGTCAGGTCCCACAGCCTCAGGTGGCGCTCTCCAGCACAGAAGCCCACGCAGTAGCGCAGGTCACCACACAGCCCTTCAGGGAGCAGACCAGACCCACCGAACACCACAAGGACGACTTCCATCACATCTCAAAACACGTGGAAGAATTATAAACGTTTTCTTTGCATTTTTGATTTTGAATGAATGTGTAATAGGTTATATTACACTTCAAGTCACTTTATATAAGTGGATATAAAGTGACTTTATAACTTTATATAAGTTATAAAGTCATAAAGTGCACATTACAAAGTGACTTTAGTAACTTTATAACTACAGTCACGACCGAAAGGTTGCTGGTTCGATCCCCGGCTCCGCCTAGCAAAAAACTGTGGAGGTGTCCTTGAGGAAGACCCCCTAACCCTAACTGCTCCCCTCTGTATCAATAGCTGACCGCTGCTCCTAATACTAGGATGGGTTAAATGCACACTTAAATGCAAATGTACACTGACAAATTATTAAATAATTAAATAATTATTATATTTGTTACATGTATGTGATCTAAATCTAAATCTGGAGGATTGAATCCTCTTTATTGGTCTCATGTCCACACAGTGAGATGAGTTCCTCTCCTTTAACCCATCCTAGTATGAGGAGCAGTGGGTCTCAGCTATTTGATACACAGGGGAGCAGGGGAGGGGGGCTGGTGCCTTGCTCAAGGGCACCTCGGCAGTGCAGCCCAGGGGGTAAACTGGCACTTTTTTCCACCAAGGAGTTCTCACTCGGTACTTGGTCCAACCGACTGAGCTACTGCTGCCCTAACATGTGTGTATGTAAACATCATATTCATCCATTGAAGGTCCACATTAAGGTCCTTGCACACGGCCCCAAAAAAACACCAACACACAACTTTAGAATGTTTGGAACACCGACCGATTGGCCAACAAGAAACCAAATCTAACAGCCAACCACCACCAATGGGTATGGTGTTGGTTGTTGGGTCTCCTAAAGCAAGGGTCTTCAACCTGGTTCAGCCCAAGCACCCCTTATGGACGAGAGACAAACAGAACAAGGACCCCCACAGGTAATTCACCTTAATGTGTCACATTTTAAGCCTGGCCTATAATTATAATAACTTTTATATTTACTTTATTCACCATTTATTTCACCTTATTAACCTATTTACAGTATATACTGGGTTATAAGCCTATATGTGTTTATGATTGATAAACGTTCATGCAGAATTATAATTGGTTATTATTATTATTATTGTAGTTTATATTGGCTTATAATAATAATAATAATAATAATAAATAAATTCTATTTATATCGTGCTTTTCCAGAAACCCAAGGCCCTTTACAGACAGGCTAAAATGACACACAGTCAATTAATTTAAAAGTTATATAGATTAAAAAAAGTATGATTAAAAATATATAAGCTAATATTGGCTTATATTTTCTATTA
>CM051021.1:1736203-1793703 GCA_027704905.1 Muraenolepis orangiensis | reverse complement strand
ATTAAAATAAAACAGATAAAGTATAATTAAAAAAGTCATTGTAAAGTCATGGGATGGAGTAGCAGCCGATGTTTAGCAGGGGTATGAGACACTTTAGATTTTAGACAGCCTCCGGTTAATTTCTGACCAATCAGGGCATCTTTTCCCTGATTGGTTAAGGGAGTCCATCTTGCCTGTCAATCACACGTGTGCAAAGAAACGTAGGAGGGAGGGAGCAGAGAGGGGAGGGGAGGGAGCAGAGAGGGGAGGGGAGTTTTTATTTGGTTAATTCAAAATCTCTCTCTCTCTGTCTCTCTCTCTCTTTCGCCCTCCCTCCCTCCCTCTCTCTCTCACCCTCTCTCCACCCCCCCCCCCCCTTCCCATCTCCCCACCAGACCCCCACCTGCAGGCTCTGTGCGGTACAGACGACCAGCACGCTGTCGTCCAGCCCCAGGGTCAGCTGGTCGACCGCCCCGGGCCCCACGGCCTCCAGGGTCTTGACCACGCGCCTCAGCTCCAGGTCCCACAGATAGATGTTTCCCTCAGCCTCGCAAGTGACCGCCACGGGGCCCCTCAGACCTCCGCCCAAGGCAGTGATGGGGGACGAGTGACCTATGAGGAGGGGGGGGGGGGGATTCGGTAGTTACATTATACCAAATCCAGGCTCCAAAATGTACTTTCAGAATGTCTCTTCACCAGAGCCTGCAGAGTGGGAAAATGTACGGGCCAAGCTATTGTTTTAAAACGTAACCCTGGAATTGTCTTACCTGCTGAAAGTCAGTAAGAACAATTGTCTGGTGAGCCAATGGCTGATGTTTACGTATTCATTCATTTTGGACCCTGATCATAACCATTGATCTTTGTCATTGATTTGCCCAAAATAGTTTGCAGTTGAGACACGTCTGCATGGAATCCATGAAATGGATCAGTCAGAATCAGTGTTTCTTATGGAAACACAACTTAACTTCCATGACTAATGGAGAGGAGTTTTTTCCAAACAATAATGGACAAGACTGAGTGCAGTAGTCCTTGGCGGTTCTCAAGACTCAAGATTCAAGATTCTTAATTGCCATATGTAACACAGTACAATGGAATGCTTTCTCCCCATTCCCTGTTGCACTATTGATGCACAATTTACACTTTCTAGACTTCAGCTGTCAAATGCCAAATGTCTTGGGGATTTACCTGCCAGCAGGTGGTGTGGGAGCCCACTAGTGGCCAGAAGGCAGGTGTAGGAGGGCACCAGGACTGGCAGAGAGGAGTGGGCACACTCACTCAGTAGGGTGTGGAGGTAGCTAAACTTGAGTGGATCCCCTGGGGAAAATGGAAAGATGTTCATGTCAGGAAATAAGAAATTCATCAAATGTGTTGACACCAGCCTGAATGTACTGCGGTTGTACTATTGTACCTGGAGCCACTGGTGTGTCCTCGGCGAGTATCTGTCCCAGGCGTCCCATAATCTGGGAGGCCAGTTGACAGGGGTCGTCCTCCAATACCGTCCGGGACAGCGCTAGAGCTCCAGCCAAGACCTCCACGTCTGCCACCACCCTGGATTCAGTCAGTTTTTGGGGGAGAAACGCAGGAGGGTAAAAAGTGTGTAAATCTGGGCTGGATGGAAAGTCGACTCCAAATGAACGGATTCTCCAGTATTCAATTCCTTCTGTCTGACCCATTTCACTGCAGGTTTCAATGGGAGATTCCATCAATTCAACGGCATTCTAAATCTAAGTATGGAGAATTTAATCATCTTTATTGGTCACTTACATGTACAAGTAGTGGACGCCAGAAGGTGGCGCTGTGCAGTAATAAACCTCACTCCTGACACCTAAATAGACGTTCTAGCGATGAAGCTAGTGCCTGTTGGTTTTAGCTCTCACATTAGAAAGTCGCCTCTCATGCCAGAGGTCATAAGTTTTAGCCCAGTGCGGGACACTGACTTTTACATACACACATAGTGAAATGAGTTACTCTGCATTTAACCCATCCTAGTATTAGTATAAGTATTAGTCGGCAGCTATTGTATATACAGCGCCGGGGGAGCAGTGTAGGGGTCTGGTGCCTTGCTCAAGAGCACCATGGCAGTGCCCAGGAGGCGAACTGGAACCTTTTTCAGAGTAACAGTTCTTACTCCATACTTTGCCTTTTCCATGACTTGAACCGGCAACCTTCCGGTTCCCAAGCCAAGTCCCAACAGACTGAGCTACTGCTGCCCAACAAGCTGATTCTGAATAAGCCTCTGAGAGCTCAAGTCTTCTAGCACTACTCAGCCCCAATATCCAACTGCTTAACAGTTAAAGGGGGCCCGGCCCGTGGACTTACTTGTCGGGAAGCACTGCGTTCTTCAGGTCCTCCTCTACGTCCAGGACAGACAGGCCCTGGACCTTGTGCAGCAGAAACTCGTAGCGGAAGACACACTCCCTCATGAAGGGCAGGATCTGGCCCGAGCGGACCAGGTGGTACGGTAGCCCGTGGAGCTTCCTAAGGTTGAAGACATAGCTCTCTGCCACTCCCTCGCCATCCTCCTCATCATTATCATCTTCATCCCCGCCCACCGCCCTCCGGTGCCACGCCAGCGGCTGAAAGGTGGTGGCCCGCGGCGAGGTCTCCCCAAAGTACTCAGCGTAGTCTGCGTGCGCGGCCCGGCGAGCCCTAGGGTCTGTCTGGAGGTAGCGGCGGGCGCAGGCGCGGCCCAGCGCCCCGTGGCTCCAGCGGTACGCCCAGGTCCCGTCGGTCCGAGCCTCGACGAGATGAGGGCCCAGGTCCCGCTTGAGCCGGGCCCACATGATGTACGGCACCCTGGGGGGGCTCAGCGTGGAGGAGGAGGAGGAGGAAGATGGGGCCACCTCCTGGATCACCTTTCCGTCTCTGGCCAACAGGTCCAGTAACTCCTGATGATTTGAATAATAACAAGAATCCATCCATTCCATGGGTCGGGTCATGGAGGTAGCAGCTCCAGCAGTGGACCCCAAACTTCCCTCTCCATGTCCACATCAAACAGCTTATCAACTGGGAGATCCCAAGGCGTTCCCAGGCTTGAGTGGGGATGTAATCACCCCACCTGTACCTTAGTATGCCCCGTGGTCTCCTCCCAGCTCGACCTTGGTCTGCCCTGTGGTGTCTGGATGGTGTGTGGATGTGCCTGGAAAACCTCACTTGGGAGGCGACCAGCAAGCATCTTTACTAGATGAACCAACTCAACTGGCTCCTTTCTACAAGAAGGAGTAGCGGCTCTACTCCGAGTCTCTCACGAGTGACTGATCTTCACCCTTCATCTTCACCCTATCCCTAAATGAGATGCTCTTCCCACCCTATTCCTAAGAGAGATTATCTTCTCACCCTATCCCTAAGGGAGAGGATCTTCTCACCCTATCCCTAAGGGAGAGGATCTTCTCACCCTATCCCTAAGGGAGAGGATCTTCTCATCCTATCCCTAAGGGAGATGCGAACCACCCTCCTGAGGAAACTCATTTGGGCAGCTTGTATTCGCAATCTCGTCCTTTCGGTCATTACCCATAGTTAGTTTAGACACAACTAAACTCGAGGAAATATACACGGACTGACCTAATGTTAAAATGAAAGGAACAGGGCATTACTTTGCCCTGCTGTAAACGACGAAAAGAAACATCTACATGGGGAATCACTTGCATCGAGAATAATGACAATAATAATATTATCCATTATTAGTGTAGCATTGTCAGCCACCCTTGACCAGGCCACTTCAAACTCAGTTCCTCTAGATGATTGTATCTTCCGGACTATAAGTCTTTTTTTAGCTGTCTGGTTGGTCATGCGACTTATATATTGTATTTTGTCTGACTGTGTTCAAACTACGGCCAAGAGATGGCACTGTATACACTCGTGACAACTGAGAACTGCTGTAGCCTGCCACCGAAAAATAATGAGTAAAAAGAATGAGACTTATACACAGAGCGACTAATACTCGACTTATAGTCCTGAAAATACGGTAGTCATCAACCACTCAGACGCTGAAAGAGCTTGGTATGGTTTCTCTCACATCCTCTTATTATTAATATTGTGATGTTTTTGTAGGAGTTAGGGAAAAACAATCAGGAGCCTGTAACTTGGGCTAAATATATATAGGTCCAACCAAAGCATCTTGAGGAAAAACCATCATAATATTCTTAGTTTGCAATAAACATGCAAAGCACATTGGTAAACAAAAGTTAGCTAACCTAATTCAATACTGACAGATTCTCCTTATTAAGCTACACTGATTCCAAGAGGATTCTGATTCTAAAGAGACGATAAGGCACCGTGAACTCCCTCCTTGCTGGCACCCCGGCGCCTGTCACCAGACCCCTGGAACTCGTTCAGAATGCTGCAGCTCGTCTGGTGTTCAACCGACCCAAGTTCTCCCACACATCTACCCTTCTCTGGTCTCTACACAGGCTCCTTGTAGCTTCTCACATCCAGTTCAAGACCCTGGTGCCTACAATGCAGTGAAAGTAACAGCTCCTTCCTACCTCCAGGCAATGGTCAAGCCCTACATCCCTGCCCGTCCACTTCGCTCTGCTCCTTCAGGCCGTCTGCTTGCCCCGTCGCTTTGAGGCCCTTGTGGTTGATCTACACGGTCACGGCTCTTCTCTGTCCTGTGACCCCAAAGTGGTGGAATGAACTTCCCACGGATGTCAGGATTTCAGAGTCTCTGCCCATCTTCCACTGTGTGCTAAAAACTCATCTCTTCAGGAAACACTACCCGGATCCTTCCTCTTAGCACGTCCTTTTATCACTTTTTACTAGCTTTACTAGCCTTACTGGGGTCTTACTAAGTATATTGTTTGCTTGTCAGTTAGTTAGATATTCTTCTATTTCTTGCCAACGTATTGTACTTTTACCTGTTCAGTTCTTGGAGTCTTGTTAGGAATGAAATGCACTTTTGACTTCTGGTGTTGTCTGAGTTGTTCTCTTACCTACCTTTGCTGTACGCACTATTGTAAGTCGCTTTGGACAATGTAATGTAATGTAACGTAGTATAATCAGAGTCGGGCGACCTACCTCCTCTGTACATCCGCCACGCGAGACGGCAATCAGCGTGGCCACGCGCCTCACCAGGTGCTGCCCGTGTTCCCTCTCCAGCCGGGCCAGCAGGCCCTGGTAGAGGCCCTCCAGGTCGGCCCCTAGGCCGCCCTGGGGCCCGCCGCCGTACGACGTCCAGAGGCCGCTCTCCCAAAGGGCGGCCTCCAGGTACAGAGGGCAGGGGCAGGACACGCAGGCCTCCAGGAGCAGCTCCAGCTGGTCGGCCCGGAGGCGGCGGCCGGACGCCCGCAGCCGGCTGTCCAGGGCCGCCTCGATGTCCGGGGGGGCGAGAGGCGGGATGGACAGAACGGAGGTCTGGGGAGACTTCTGCAAAGAGATGTGGTGTGACGTGGCGCCCATGAGCCATGCAAATCCATCGCTTTTGTCCTTACATTTGTTGTTTATCTAATAACATTTGTATTTTGACAGTTACACCTGAGTCTGGTTGAACCAGCCTCACCTGGCCCCTGTCAGACTGATTATTCTATGGCAGGTGAGGCTGCACAACTGTGGGTCCTTGTTAATCAAGGCCCACAGGTTAAAACAGCCTCCACCACACTAGAGGAGAGCTGTAGCGTGTTCCATCTGCTCTGTTCACCATGAACTTTTGCAATAAACCAGTTTACTCATCACCCTGAGTCCTTGTCTTCGGGAGAAGCCCTTAATCGACGCTGGTGGCAGTGCTACACTATATAATCTATAACTTTATGTAAAAGCACTTTGAGCTTCCTTCTATAATTGAACATGTCTATACAAATATGTTGCTGAGTTGACGAGGAGTGTTCACAAGACTAATATTTAAAACATATGACTAGCAAATGTCAAATGGGATAAATAGATCCTAACCTTGACCCTAACCTCCCGACGTGAGAACTTAAAGTTAACCATTGGTCATGTTCTTAATCTGGAGCTTTATTGATTACATGTACACACACAGTGAAATTTGTTTCTCTGCATCTAACCCATCCTAGTATTAGGAGCAGTGGGTATCAGCTATTGTATATACAGCTGCCTGGGGAGCAGAGTAGGGGGTCTGGTGTCTTGCTCAAGGGCACCTCGGCAGTGCCCAGGTGTTTCGGGGACTTGAACCAGCGACCTTTCAGCGAACAGACTGAGCTATCCTGCCGCCCCCAAAACACACTCCAAAAATGATATACTGAAACCTTTATGAAGCTATTGTTACCATGACGATTATCCATTCACCCATTCATATTCATAGTGGTAATATTGTGGTGATGATGATGAAGATGATGATGATTCTAATCGTAGTACTATGAGTCTTCCTCTTGCCGACCTGCAGAGCCACAGCGCAGGCCGAGTGGGCGGCCGTGGCGGACACGAGGAGGTGGACGTGGGCCGGGAGAGGCCCCTCCAACCAGGACAGGTCCGCAAGGGGGCGCTTGCCCTCCTCCTTCTCCTGGTCCTGGTCCTCCAGCTGGTCCTCTAAGCCATCCAGCAGCAGGACCAAGGGCCTGGCCTCGCTGGCCCGGCCCAGCAGAGAGAGGAAGTCGTTGACCAGCTGGGGGAGCCCCTGGAGAGAGAGCAGAGAGGTGTGAGCAGCCTGGGCTGAGGAGCGCTGGACAGAGACTTAGGCTCTCAGAGGCTTTGACCAGGATCAGCGTGTGTTTTCGTTTCTGACGATCTATATATAGGTCAAAAGAAAAGGTGAGACGTCGCTCAAAGTTGGTGATTTTGGTTCATATGGGCTTGAATATTGAATCGTGTTGTTTGAATCTTTTCTGATTCAAGATTCAAGATGATTCTAATTGCCATATGCAGCAAGTACAATGGAATGATTACTGCCCATTCCCTCCTGCAGTATGAATTTCCTACAATGTAACACTATATGTTATGCTATGTACGATACTTCTGTACTATACTTCAATACTTGAACAGATTCTCTCAGTCTTGTTTGAGCCTGCCTCTACCTGCTACCCAGTGACCTATATCTGTGTTCCATGGGAGTGACTTTGGATAACATTCAGTACATTACTGAGGGACATGTGTTCCAGTCACAGGTGCTCTGTTCAAACACAGAAACACAACAGTACAAATGAATGGAATGAATGAAAAGAGAACATAAATAAAACAAGCACAACATTAAAAACCCCAAGTGCAATAAAATCCAACTCAATTGTAAATACTTTTTTTTTGTTGAGTTTTTTAAATATATTTAATACATTTGTATAAACTTAGTGTATACATAGCTTATCATAGTTTTTTTCCTACTTTCATTTCACTGCTCCTGCATGTGTGCGTGACCAAATAAAGTTCTTGAATCTTGAATCTTGAATCAAATTGATCAGGTCATGTTATAGGGATATTGCACATTAAGTTAAATATTAACTATTGATTTGCACAGTATTGGAGTACGGGTGGTATGGTATGACTAGAGCAAGCATCCACACCCACATGACAACATTGAAATGTGGGTGGTCTCAAGTTGTATATTATTTCATTATTATTATTATTATAGTGTAAATAAAGGTGATACATGTTATGTCCATTCAGAAGACCAACACCTAGGTACCGTAGAGAGTTGTGTCTGAGGAGAGCCGTAGGCCTGAGTCAGCTGGACACACAGACTCTGGAGGACCAACCGGAGGTTCTTGGTGTCTCCGGTGAGGCCCACGAAATACATCACGTCTGCGGCTCTAAGACCCAGGGAACAGACACGGTACTTCAATTAGAATAAGAATAAAACCAACAAAAAAAGACAATATACAAGAAAATATATGAAATATGATATATTGATATATACACATATATATATATATATATACATATATACAGTAAATATATAAAATAAATCCAGCATTTTATTCTAAAAAGAGATAAAAGTACAGCACAGTAATAAGAATTCAAAAGAGATTAAAAGATAATGAAAACAAACTATACAGAACATATACCTATCTACTAAACCCAATTAATAAACCTACGTTCTATTTATTTGTTATGTGTAAAAAAGTGAAAGGAACACCGAACACCACTGACAGTAATGGGGGCCCTCACCTTGGCAGACGAGTGCAGAGTTCCTGTGACACCATGGCCAGGATGGAGCTCTTCCCCCAGCCGGGGGCCCCTAGCAGCAGGAGGGGCCGGCCCCCTGAGGCCTCTACAGCCCTCCGGACCTCAGACAGGAAGTCCCGCCTCAACAGGCACTTCCTAGCCCTGGGGGGAGGGGTTGTATCACCATATTAATATATGAGTGCTTCTAATGAGTGGTTTTCATCAACAATATATTCATATTATAAAAAATATGAGATTTTTATAAATTGATATACACTAAAGTTGCCTAAAGGTGCTTGAGGTAACATTTAAGTTTTAAAGTTATTTGAGTATCATTTAGTATCATCAGCAGCTATAAGTGATTGAAATGCGATGAGGTGTGATTTTAAACCCGCTCATCCCTGATTGGTTCGGAGGAATCCATGTTGCCTGTCAATCAAAGACGCATGAAATGCACCTTTGAGCAGAGAGGGAGGGGTTGTTTTCTGTTCTTGCTCTCTCTCTCTCTCTCTCTCTCTCTCTCTCTCTCTCTCTCTCTCTCTCTCTCTCTCTCTCTCTCTCTCTCTCTCTCTCTCTCTCTCTCTCTCTCTCTCCTCTCTCTCTCTCTCTCTCTCTCTCTCTCTCTCTCTCTCTCTCTCTCTCTCTCTCTCTCTCTCTCTCTCTCATCTTACTGCCTGCACCTTTAATCATAAATTCATGCATTTATGTGTAAGAGAACATAAGTTATTATAATGTTTACTTGTATTGCTACGGCAGTGTATACAAATATATGTAGGGGACTGCCCCTTTCAGAGAGAGAACAACATTTTCTAAACATACGCAAACGCATCTACTGATGACAACACACGGTTAGAGCATCTATCTATCTATAATATAGATAGATAGATGATAGATGTAGTTACAGAGCATCTCTGTGGTCCCTGTGGTACTGGATCTCTTCCCAGAGCCGGGCTTTGGCCTCCTTCTTCCGGAGAACGTCGAAGGGGTCCCGGGCCCTGCTCACCTCCATGGCTCTGGGGGGGTCAGAGGTCACGAGAACGCACCATAAACATCCTGCCACCAAGGGCCGAATGGGATGACACTATTTATGATTGTGTTATTGTATAATTGTATTATTGTATTGTTATGTAGCACCATTTCGATGCATAAAAAGGTTTCTTTTCCCACACAGGTGTCCTACCACGTGTCTGCTCCTTTTCTGAACTAGCGGCACACGGGGTGAGTAGTGTGCCGCTCAACTAGTGAGGAGAAGTCTCCTCACTGGGCAACTGGTACATGCAAGACCCGTAACTAGAGTGTAATGAGCAGCACCTGTGTCTGTGAAAATCGGTCCATTAAGCCAGTGGTTCCCAAACTGGGGGGCGCGCCCCCTAGGGCGGCGGGTGGGCGGGGTCATGGCAGGGGGTCGGAGTTATGACAGGGGGGGGCGGGGCGAGGTTAAACATAATCGATGCGATATTGTAAAGGGTGACTAGTTCCTATTTCGATTTGCCATTGTAGTTCTGTATTAATTACAGAACAATACAACAATTTAAAATAAATTCTATAGGAGTGTGCAAGCAAAGGATGTGTCTGAGAGTGTCTATGTGGGTGTATGTAGGTGGGGGGGAGGGGGCTGCAGAACAGGTTTGGAGGGCCACTGCATTGTGCACGACGGTACCTGTTGAGGGAGCAGAGCGCCATCCGTGTGAAGTGGGAGCAGATCCGCTCCGTGTAGAACCGGTGGGCCCCGTTGTGCTTGGGGTCCAGGCCCCGCCGGCCCCAGCCCACGTCCCGCTCGTAGACGTTGGTGTGACGCAGCTGGACAGAGTGAAACACCAAACACATGAAAGATGTACACACACACACACACACACACACACACACACACACACACACACACGTCACATGTGAGAGACGAGAGACTCTTGATGACGGGTGAATGGGCTACTGGCTAGCTTAGCATCCCGCCATAGGTCTCTCACTCACAAGCAATACATCACATCTCTGGCAGGGGTTGAATCACAGTTACCGAGTAGCATTGATGTAAAAAGCTGACCTTTTTTTGCTAAGCATTTTTATGAACAGAGGAGATGATTTGTATCCAAAATAACTTGTGGAGTGAGTACTAAGACAAGTACATTAAACATTATACTGCACTGTATTCATGATACTGCTGCACTACTGGCACTTTAAAATACTTTTTGCACAATTCACCATATGTCTATACTGTATCATCCATCAGTCACTTTATTGTTCTTTGTATTGTGTACAGTATTGTTATAGTAAAGTGTTGTATAGTATATTACATAGTATGGCATATAGTGTTAAATTGTAAGAAGTTCATACTGCTGGAGATAATGGGGAGTAAGCATTTCATTGTACTTACTCAAATAAAAACATCTTGAATCAAAAATATGAAATGAGGTGTGAGGCCTCAAGGTGTGTTTGTGTGTGTGTGTGTGTGTGTGAGTGAGCGTGTGCGTGTGTGTGTGTGTATGAGAAGGATAAACCGTTTTGAGAATGTGGCTGCTGTGAATATATTTCTAAATGATCTTGTTTTTGTATTGTGTCACTTGTAGTGCATCTCTCCTCATCCATCAAAATAATTTTTTTGTACATTGTCCATGACAAACAAACACAAACAGTGGTCACCATGGACGCCAGGGATTGAATCTAGGAGAGGAGTCTAATACACTCAAAGCCCGTCCCAAATTTTCCTGGGCCTCGGTACCTTAGCAAACACGCGGCCCATGAAGTTGTGATGGGCGGTGGCGAGCGCCGTGTTGACCTGCGGCCGTCCTCTCAGCAGGTCCAGGTAGTGGGTGGCGTACTCGCTCTTTAGCTGGTACAACAGGTCGGGGATGACCCGCTTGTAGCAGTGGCAGTGTGCCTCCGGGGGGCGCCCCTCCCCCAGGGAGCGAAGGCCCTCCTCCGTCTCCCAGTCCAGAACTTCAATTAATAAATAAAAATGGCAATAGTTTAGTTTCTATCAATGTGTTTTATATCGATGCGTGGGATCAGAGGTTCCCAACATGTGGGACGTGTGCCACCGGTGGTATGCAAGGCACCCCCATTAGGGCAGTGGTTCCCAAACTGTGGGGCGCGCCCCCTAGAGAGGGCGGAGCTATGAAAGGGGTGGGGGGGGATGCAATACGACAAATCGAACAACAAGTCCCCTTTACCATTAAAGGGGACTTGTTCCTATGTAGGTTTTCCATGTCAGTTCTGTATTAATTACAGACAATGTTTAAATAAATTCTATAGGAGTGTGCAAGCAATGGACGTGTCTGAGAGTGTCTTTATGTGGGTGCATGGAGGTGGGGGGGGGGGGGCTGATATTTTATTATTTACAAAAGGGGCGGGACCTGCAGAAAAAGTTTGGGAACCACTGCCCTGATTTAATATTGATTATTGATATTTTTTATTTTATTTATTATTATTATTATTTTTATTATTACTTATAATCTATTTTCTCTGTCTTATTTTAATCTATATAACTATTAAATGATTTGACTGTACGAGCAATTATACCATGTCTGTAAAGTGCCTTGGGTGTCGAGAAAAGCGCTATATGAAATCGAATGTATTATTATTATTTTGATTGAAATAATCCATTTAGAAAAATAAATATGAAATCATAAAGCTAAAGATAAAAAATATGATCTGTCGGAAGATGACGGATTCCCCCCTGGAGTAAAAGTGTGAAATTAAATGATTCCTGCCAAATCCTGGTGTTGCTCTTTTAGCCGGTGTGTTCTGTTCTGTGTCTCATGGCAACTGTCTTCCTCCCCTCCCCCTACCCGTCTTGAGCAGCGCCGCCGCCCCCTCCTCTCCCAGAGCGTCCGTCGCGCCACGCTGCAGCGCTCCCAGCAGCCGGCGCCCCGTGGCGCCCCAGTCCTTCTGGGCCTGCCTCCTGCGCTGCCCGTCGGTGCTCAGGATGTCCGGGAGGTGGGTGCTTGATGAGACCACCACCACCAAATGAAGATGTCGAGTTAGATTATCTGAATGGCTGATTGCAGTACATTGTTTTTCGCTGTAGGTGGTGCTGTTGCTGCGCTAGATGATTTTAGTGTTTGGTTACGCTTTAAAAAGGTTCGCAATCATGCAAATGAAAATATACAATCACACAATCACATACCAGCATATTATATATTACGTATTATATCATACATATAATAAGTTAAGTTATTTAAACACTTTTAACACACTTCAGATTAAGTCACCTAAAGTAGTGAGGTCAGAAGATGAATTGAACTACGGAAATTCCATAGTGTGGCTTATAAATTAAATCTAAAAACACTGAATGTATTAAAGTTTATCCAATTGATACAAACTGTGTCACCACAACAAAGCACATAGGAATATTATGCGGTTTTGCACCTGATGGGAAGCAGACGGTACACAGGCGGAAGGCAGTTCTTGTCCAGCCGGTACCACATGCGGATCAGACCCAGGTCTCGGTCCAGGTCCCCCCAGCTCCTCTCCGTCGGCTCGCCTCCGCCGGCCGCAGGTACCGCCACCGGGTCCTCTGTCCCGGAGAAGGAGCTCTGGGAACTATCACCGCTGGTCAGGACCGTGGAGCTGGTGGTCTGCTCGCCGAAGCTCAGGTACCCGCTGTTGGCGAACCCCTGGGGGCCCAGGGACTGGAGGCCGGCCGGGGCATCGCCCGGCGGCCTGGACATTCTCCTGATGGAGAGTCTCCGGAGAGAGGCCCTCTGGAGTTCCCGCTCGGCCGCCGCCACCACCGCCTCCAGGTCGCCCCGGGACACGGTGGACGGAGGGCTCTGGACCTCGTGCTTCTGGCCCAGGAACAGCTGGAGGATCAGCAGAATCGTCGTGGTCAGTTCTTCCTACGACTGTGTTTCTAGTGTTTCACGTTTTTCTTGATTCTGGGCATTCTAAAATCTAAATCTAAAATCTAAATCTGGAGGATTGAATCCTCTTTTTTGGTAATTTACACACACAGTGAATTACTTCTCTGCCTTTAACCCATCCTAGTATTAGGAGGAGAGGGCTGTTAGAGGCTTGAACCGGCGACCCTCGGGTTCCCCAAGCCGAGTCCCAACAGACTGAGCTTTTGACACAGCATGCCCAGAAAGCACGTCATTTTTGCAGTGGTTGCGGGATACTGAGGTAATGTCTCGTTGTATTTAGACGGTGTGTTGTGTTTCTGTACTAGCTTGGTAATTACAGACAATGTTTTAAACCAATTCTATAGGAGTGTGCAAGCAAAGAGAGAGCGTCTTGATGTGAGTGCATGGAGGTCAGGTGGGGGGGCTGAACAAAACATGCACTTAAATGTTGACAAATGAGACAACTTTTAAACAATGTGAAACACTAAATATAAATACAGATAGAATATAAGCATAAATAGATGCATACATGGGTCCAGTGGTATTTTGACTCCAGGTTCCTGTGTGGCTGACAGACAACCTTCTGTCAGGAGGTACAGTATGTAGACCGGGGGGAAGTGCATCTCTCACCACAAAGATTGACCCCGGGCTCTCCTGGCATCGCCTGATGGTCTCCACGTGGAGCTGGGCCGTGTCGTGGCGGTTGGAGGCGGGGCCTCCGACCCCCTGACGCAGGTCCACCATCCTGAAGTCGTAGCCTCGCCGTTTGCAGTGGCGGTAGAGGGCGGGGTACACCTCCTCCATCAGAGCACTCCTCTCCATCACCGTGTCTAAGACAAACACACATACGAACACACGCACACGCGCACACACGCACACACCCAATCAAAATGTCTTAACCCAGTGGTTCCCAAACATTTTCTGCAGGGCCCGCCCCTTTTGTAGTTAAATAAATATCAGGCCCCTCCCCCCACCTACATGCACCCACATGAAGACGCTCTCTGACACATCCTTTGCTTGCACACTCCTATTGTCTGTAAATAATCCAGAACCTTTAATGGTAAAGGTGACTTGTTCCTATTTAGATTCGCTGTATGGCATCATTTATATTTAGCCAGTCATAACTCGGGGCCCTTCTAGGGGGCGCGCCCCCAAGTTTGGGAACCACTGTCTGAACCTCTAAGCACTGGTCTCTGACTGGTGTCTCCAGTTCAATTCCAGTTCCAATAACTACGCTTCATGTTATTAGAATAATAACATGAATAACATTAGCGACATATTCATTTTTTTTCTCCATCAGAGCTGTCCTTTCTATTGCTTATAATGCAAAGAAAATATGATATCAATCTTTCTAAGTCTAAATCTAAATCTAGAGGATTGACCTCTTTATTGGTCACATGTACACACAGTGAAATGAGTTCCTCTCCATTTAACCCATCCTAGTATGAGGAGCAGTGGGTATCAGCTATTGTATTTACCAGTGGTGAAGCGTCAGGGCCTTCAAGGTATTCAGAGAAGACCCTGGAAGGGTCTGGGGGGGGGGGGTGGTCTACAGAAGGTCCAGTTGTGATAGACACGGTTCGCCACTGGTATATACAGCTGCCTGGGGAGCAGTGTAGGGGTATGGTGCCTTGCTCAAGGACACCTCGGCAGTGCCCAGAAGTTTATTTTAATTAATTTGAATTAAGTGTTTTTTCCTAACACAGATACATTATCTTAGCCAACCGGTATTGGATCAATATTGGATCAATGCCAGTATTGGTGTTTCTGCATCTGCCACTTTAACTACCGACGCTTTCTCCTCACCTTTGTAGCCGCCGCATATGTAGACCATGAAGCGCCTCTCCTTGACCTGAAAGCCTTGAGGTGGAGGCTCCTCCCCCCGAGGCCTCCTCTGGCGCACGGAGGGTTCCGGGCTGACGTGTCCCCCCGGCCTCCGGGGGCGGAGCAAGAAGCAGCCCTCAGGACCCCCGTCGGAGCTGGTCGCCGTCGTGGTCGTGTTAGGCCCCTCCTCTTCCTCTTCCTCATCCTCCTCGCTGTCTCCGTGGCTCAGTGCCGCCATGCTTCGGACGAGGCCCTCGGGGGAGCCACGCTGCACATGCTGTACACCTGTCAGGCACTTGGCGGCACTGCCGGTCTGTGATGGTGAGATGAGACCACTTCTGAGTCTCTTCATAGGGTTAGTAATATAGGCTTTTAAATAATAGTAGGCCTAGTTGTTATCTTGCATATGGTTTGGCCTATGTCCTCCTCTGACCACACTCCTCTGGGTTGGCTATTAAAAGAAGCTGTAGATTTTTTTAAGATTCAACATTCAAGACTCAATATGTTTATTTTCCATTTGCAACAAGCACAATGGAATGCTTTCTCCCCATTCCCTCCCGCTGTATGAATTTACTACAACAATATTATACTATACCATACCCAAATATACAATACTCATTTATGAGAAATAGCACAGCCATCCGTCATCCATGAGTGAAAGGTTGAAGTGAGAATATCTGTATTGAGTTGACGGTGCCTGTCTAGGTTATTATAAACCAATGTTGATTTTAGACTGTTGCCACGGCTCATTTCTGACCAATCAGGACCTCTCTCTTCCCTGATTGGTTCGGTGAATCCATCTCGCCTGTCAATCACAGGGGTGTGTGAATGCAACACTTAATGGAGAAACCCACAGTAGTTTCTCTCTCACAACTCTCAAATATTACCCACAGCCGCTTTAAACGCTGTGTAAATACACTTGAATAAACCACAACTATATATATCTGTTTACTTTGCAACCAGACATGCAACCTGTGGTTGCAAATAAATACATTCTAAACGATGTCTGGTGTAATTTAGTTGCAGCCATGCGCCTCTTGAGGTTACAAGCATGGCCCATTACCCAAAGTACCCATCTGGGATGTATAATAAAGTACATCTTATTAAGGAGATAGCCACAGGCGGAACACAACAAACGCACACAACCGTAACACCGAGTATGTGTGTGTATATATGTGTGTGTGTGTGTGTGTGTGTTTTTTCAAATTAACTTTTCTTAAATTATTGTTTTTATTTATTTATGTACAACTATTTTTGGAGAGGGGGGGGGGGGGGGGTCGGCTTCTGAGTTCATCAGCTGACTTCTAGACGTACAGTATATCAATATACTTTTTGGACATTTTATTGATGACATATTTGGAAGAAGGTGAATCCATCCCTCTGTGATAACCGCATCGCTCCATTGAAGTCGCCAGTCGCTGCGATGTCAAGGTGTGTCATCACACACACACACACACACACACACACACACACACACACACACACACACACACACACACACACACACACACACACACACACACACACACACACACACACACACACACACACACACACACACACACACACACACACACACGTTTCCAGGGCGACCGGTCGGGAGGAAGGTACAGTACTACAGTGTTCCCGGGTCACCTCTGTCGACCCTCACCTTGTCAAACCGAGCCTGTGGTGTTGTCGCGGCGCTCAGCAGTGGCAGCGCGTCCGCCTCGGTGTAATCTGAGAGCAGATTACGGTGATCATCGAGCCGCCGCCGCCGCCGCCGCTCCTGCTGCGGGTCAGACAATGGGGAGAGGGCCGGTCAAGGATTACGTGTAACCTGACTGTAGTGTTGGCTGTAACTACGAGGCGTAACACATGGGGGGGGGAAAAGCGTGCACTATGTAGTTTGTGCGCTTCTTAATTGTTATGGCAATGACAGTTCGTAAACCACATATACTTCGGGAGGGAATTGTGTGCGTGTGTGTGCTTGCGTGCATGCGTGTGTGTGTGTGTGTGTGTGGTGTGGTGTGTGTGTGTGTGTGTGAGCGTGTGGGTGTGTGTGGGGGGGGGCGTGTGTGTGTGTGTGTGTGAGTGTGTTTGTGCGTGCGTGTGTATGTGTGGGTGTGTGTGTGTGTGTGTGTGGGGGCGTGTGTGTTTGTGTATGTGTATGTGCGTGTTTGTGTACATATATACTGTGTGTGACTGAACTCATACCACTGTAACATTGTAAATAGTATAGTAATAGTGAATAACAGGAAGGCCTATAAGTGAGGTTGGTATCGTGACTTCTTACTCTGAGGTAATCCTCAATGGAGCTCTCTGTCTCTTTGCTCAGTTTGCGGACACGAGTGTCCCACTTTGTCCACTGCAATAAAACCATAAAATAATTGCATTACATTCCATTAATTTAGCAGACGTTTTTGTCCAAAGCGACTTACAATAGTGCGTTTAAAGGTAGGTAAGAGAATACTCGTCACCAGAAGTCAAAAGTTCTGATAATAGAATAGGGTTTTGCGTCAGTACTGCACAACAGAAGAACAATGATTGACGTCACCTTGTTTGTGGTCCTGGTGGTCTTGTTGTTCAACGGGCCAACGTCTGAGAAGAAGAGCTTCTGAAGGCTTTGGGGTGCGTTCTGCGCCCCTTTGGCCTCCTAAAGTGTGTGTGTGACGGTGGATGAGGAGGAGGAATTAGGCCTTCTGTTAGCCTACGAGGTGATGACACTCAGGGTAGGTGGAAGCGATTACTTGGAGGTTTTTGAATAAGTGGTAGGCTCACTAACTTATGGAGAGTTACAAAGACACACCGCCCCCAACACACACACACACACACACACACACACACACTCTCACCTGGCAGAGCGAAGTGGGGCCAGTAGGAATAGCTGGTAATCGTACAACACTTTTTTCCTCCTGCAAGACAGTGACGACACGTGTGTCAGTGTCACACTTAATATGCACGAAAATGCACGGTCATGTCGTAGAGGCCTAACACTATTCTATTAACACACTATTACACTACTTTATAGGACATTCAAATGTTACACACTGTAGGTCTATCGATGATTTGGAGGACTACAGACGTTGAAAGTCGTATGCAACCCAAAAGCATTCACTTTCACATTTTCACAAAAGGTTTTTCTAACCCGACTCAGTTAATTTAACTTACCTTTGTGTAATGTTTCATTACTCCGTTCCCACAGTGGCTGTCCATGGTGCGGTATTAAGTGACTACTACACAGTAGTCCTACTCACCGTCTATCCCGTTGCTGGGACTCGGTGGGCGGAGTCCAAGATTTTTAATAAAGCTTAGTGATACATTAGTAGTGGGTCATATACTTATTATATCAATTTACCAGCAGCAATGCTTAGTAAAACACAAATTAACATATTATTTAGATCCTATTGTACTCTATTCAGGTTAGATTACATTAGAAACCTGGCAACAGACAGCAAACATTGCACATCGAATTTTATCTAAATATATCATAAAATAATTAATAAATAGGCTTACTAGCAAATCATTTTAGACACAAAGTTGATCATTTATCATTTATTTCATTTTCCATAAAAATGTTAAACTTTAAAGGGGAATGACACACTTCGTCCAAATTAAGAAATGGGGGATATGAGTTATAAACAGTTTGTAAAATACGTAACACGTTTCCTTGGAATATTCCGGCTGATGCAGCGACCTGACGGCCGGAATACGTGGTTTGGACACTTTGGACATGATTCTAAATCACTGGAGGACAACATGTGACCGTCAAGACAATTCAACAGTGTTAGTACTGATGTACACCTTTTCATCTCTTCTCCCCACCCTCCACCCCCCCTGTAAGCAACACCAAAACTTAAATAAAACTACGCACTCTGGGAGAGGGGGGTGCGAGGTTGGTTGGTTGGTTGGTTGAATTGGAAAAGACCCTCTTTGTTATGAATCCCTAAAGTTTGTCACCATCACCGTTTGCTGTAAAGCTTCTACAGTCGTGAGCGGACCAGCTGGGATTTTAGGGGCAGACGTTTCATAGAGACGGTGAGAGCAATGCTGCATGGCCCTCCACCGAGACTGAAATTCCTGCATAAGTCCAATGCAGTCCGTCTTTGGAACGGACGTCCGGCACCGGATCTCTGCCCTCTCTCTCTCTCTTCGACAGGGTTCAGCTATTCAGTCATCCCGCCAGTTTTGCTGAGCTAAAAACGATCCAAAAATAGTAAGAAGCAAAAAGTTAAGGCAAACATCATTTTTTGTAATGAGAGGTAATGAAGTATATTCGGTGTGCAGATGTTCAAAAAAAATGCATTTACTCACATGCTGGATAATGAATCAGTCAGTGTGCACATATGCAGAGGAATGACACAAATATGGACAGGGTTAGAGTAAAAACAACACGGCTCATTTTGCACATTGGCCACCTAGTGGACAACCGGGGGAAAGACAAAAATAAAAGCGAGGCGCACGTACCTTGATAACGTCAACCCAGTCCCAGCCTCGGGGCAGATCGCCCTTGTTATCTGAAAAACAAAAAACAAAAACACACATAAAAACAGTTCAACCCACTGCTCTGCCACCAAGTCCCCATCAAATACACTCTAAACGGATTAATGATAAGTGGTGGACAGTGATGAGAATGAGTGTTTTCATTTACCTGTTCTGCAGGTGATCTTCCTCTTCTGTGATTTGGTGAGCTGCTCTTTTTTTTCCTTTTTCTTGCTTTCAGGTACGATACTAGCGATCTGCATCCATAAAGTAGATTAAGTTGGTTTTTTACAGAAAGTACAAAACCTAGACATAATGGAATACACACTTATTGTGTATTTTAAATGGATGATTGAAATACTATATATATATATATTTTTTAATATTAAATTGCATTTATATTGTCTGTGATCTTGGTCATCAATCAAATGTAAAACATTTTGTCTTCCCGCCTTCATCACTGGATTGTATTAGTAGATTACTAGTCAGTCGTGTTTAAAGTATCAAGTATAGTATGTAGTATATAGTTTATAGTATAGCATATCAAATGTAGTATATAGTGTTGTTTATAGTATAGCATATTATATGTAGTATATAGTGTTGTTTATAGTATATAGTATAGTAGGTAGTATATTGTGTTGTTTATAGTATAGTAGGTAGTATATTGTGTTGTTTATAGTAGGTAGTATATAATATAGTATATAGTAGGTTGCATATAGTGCTGTTTATAGTATATAATATAGTAGGTAGTATATAGTGTTGTTTATAGTATATAGTATAGTAAATAGTAGGTAGTATATAGTGTTGCTTTTAGTATATAGTATAGCATATCATATGTAGTATATATTGTTGTATATAGTAGGTAGTATATAGTGTTGTTTATAGTATATAGTAAAGCATATCAGTATATAGGGTTGTGTATAGTATTGTATAGTATTGTATAGTATTGCTGCAGGAAAGTCATACTGCGGGAGTGAATGCAAGTAAGCATTCCATTGTACTTGTTGCACATGGCAAATCAAATAATCTTAAATCCTGAAACAAGTCCACCGATTTCACATATCCAGGCTCTGGTTTGGGCCGGTGGGAGTGTGTAAATGGTTGAGGGAGCGAGGCCACTGACCACCGGCGTGACCACGGGCTGGTGGTCCTCCATGAGGCTCTCCTGGTTCTCCTTGGCCCACTCAAACAGGGTGTACATCATGGCCTCGCCCAGGTTGGCCTCCACCTGCTCCTCCACTTTGGAGACTATCTGCTGCTTGTTCTCCGAGGAACTGGGAGGTGGTGAGGGAAAAACCGCTCCCATTTTAATGGACAGTTTCTATCCACAGGCAGTGTGCCTACTGAAATGCTAGGAGTGCTGTCACTATCATAACATTGTCATCCATATTTCATTACACTATCATACTTTTGCTGGAATTTCTGGACTCATTACAGTTACTGCACTGTACTGCACAGTATCCATGATGCTGCTGCACTACTGGCACTTTAAAATGCTTTTTACACAATTCAACACATGTACATATCATCCATCAGTCACTTTATTGTCCATTGTTTTGTTAATTTTATTGTGTACAGTATTTTTTACAGTATAGTGTTTTAGAAAAGTCATACTGCGGGAGGGAATTGGGAGTAAGCATTGCATTGTACTGAAAATATTGAATAAAGAGGATAATAAACAACATAATCAGTAGGTTTTGATTTTAGCTGAAGCTGTCTACTACATATGTTATTGAACTGGACTGGTACTCACATTCTGTTATTAAAGAAGGCATCCAGGGATATCTGAGGGGCCGATACAGGGTAGGCTTCCGGCCACATGAAGTCCAGGATGAACGCTTTGGGGTCCTCCAGGTCTCCCACCTGGGGGTAAAACATACTTTTGCTGGACTTTCTGGACTCATTACAGTTACTGCGCTGTACTGGACTGTATTCATGAAGCTGCTGCACTACTGGCACTTTAAAATGTTTAAAAAAGTACACCAGTATACAGTATATATATATATATATGGTATAGTATATTGTGTAACATTGAAGGAATGTTATACTGCAGGGTGGAATGGGGAGTAAGCGAGATTCAAGATACCTTGAATCTTGAATTTTAAAAATAAACGTCACTCGTCTCTCAAAGGGTGCCGGTGTGATTTAAATGCCGCACACTCAACTACTCCACAGGTGGTCCCACTCACCCTGAACTGAAAGGAGACAGGGCTGACTTCCTTGAAGCACTCGTCCCCCTCGTAGATGGAGCGCAAAGCCTCCAGCTCCATCTGAAACGGGATGCAAATCACAGCTCAATCAGAGTGAGGATACTGACCAGTTCCACATTAGATTAGATTTAATTATAATGTATTGTCATTGCACAGCACAGCAAGTACAGTACAGCGGAAATAAGTTGCCATCTAAACCAGAGTGCAAAAAGTGACAGTAAAGTGCATGGAAATATACAATAGACCGTGGTTCAATGGGATGTAAAAACAGTCTACTGGGTATACAAACAGGTATTAAAACAGTATACTAGGTATACCAACAGGTATACAATAACTTATAGAGTAGGTATGAGATATATATATATATATATCTATATCGACACACACACACACACACACACACACACACACACACACACACACACACACACACACACACACACACACACACACACACACACACACACACACACACACACACACACACACACCCACCCACCCCCCCCCCCACCAACAAATAGTGAGCAGGGGTATGCAGTTATATCAACAGTTGTAGATACAAATATAATATAATATATATATATATATATATATATATATATATATATACAGCAGGGGTATGCAGTTATATTAACAGTTGTAGATCAATAAATATACGGTTAGTACAGTAACAAATAATGTACATCATCAGCTATCACAGATAGCACGATATTCTACAGATAACGATAACCAGTAGTTAGCGCTTAGCTAGCCGGCTAGCCTCATCACCCTCAACTATACCTCTTGATCCTCGTTGGCTGTCATCTTCTATCCCAACACCACGCTCAGTGTCTTCAGTAAAAACCGTAACAAACCAAGTTAACGCCGCATTACTACAGTATATATATATATTTATATATATATATATATATGCAATAACTTAAGGTTCAATACTCTTGAATGTTCTACTATCTGAGCTGTCGCCACACAGTGCCACACGGGGGTGTTACTGCGCATGCGTAGTACTTTACGTGAACTCTGAACCCCATGACAAACTCCGTGTAAGTGGAAATAAGTATTTATATGTGTTAATATTACTTCTATGATTATTATACAATTATTCGGATCCATGTATTTTTATCAGTGTGTTGCCACACATACTAAAAAAGTGCAACGCTGTAAGATCGAAACGAATGTGTGTGATGCGTTTGATTTAACGGACCACTAGATGGCGCTGTAGCTCCATTTAAAACAAATGGTTAGACTAACATCTAGGACATTTCTACAAGATTTACTGCGAGGGAAGATGATGCGTCTGAGAGGCGCTGATTGCTCCAAAAACACGGGGGAAAACACACATATCACACCCCACACCCAGCGAGTAGCCAGCTTTTAATGGCAGCCTCTGTGCCTCTGGTTATTAACCACAGACCTATATATTTAACATCATTAACCAGTGGTTAATGATGTTAAATATATAGGTCTGTGGTTAGGATGGGATGGTGTGCAGCAGGTATAATCCTCTCAGAGATTCACAGGTCCAATTAGTTTACCCTTGACACAACACATTTTGAAGTGTTATTGCTGACCCATATAGGTTCCATAATTACACAGGCCATTAATCTCCATGTATATTAATATATAGTATATGCAGGTCCTGATTTAAAAGATGAATTTAATGATCCGAATTATTATTTTTTAATTTATTATGACGGCGCCATCTCATGCGGTGGCTCTTAATCGGACCGAGCAGTACGAGCAGCTTGAACCACCATTATAGCTCTTCCCATCTTTGCATATTGATTATGATTTGAAAGGAAATGTAAAAGACAATGTCATGTTGTGTCCCGCGCCTGGCTGAACTCAATACCCAGTATTAACATTTACACAAGAAAGGAGGAAGCGCTCCGAGCTCTTTTTGTCAATTTCAGTCTAATTGGATTCCACCGCGGAGGTAATTGAAGAGAACGGCTGCCGTTTCCATTAGAGGTTGGAAGTGGAGACAGAATACACGGGTTCGATACCTTCCCCCGTTCGTTAACGGCCGTATGCCGGCATGCATATTGATTAGAGTAGATTAGATTTGATTCAAATGTCTTGTCATTGCACAGCACAAGTACAGTACATCAAAAATAAGTTGGCATCTAACCAGAGTGCAAATGTTGCAGTAAAGTGCATGGTAATGTATAATGTACAGCACTGGCGAACCGTGTCTATCACAACTGGACCTTCGATAGACCACCACTCCCCCCCCCCCCCCCCCCCCCAACCGAAAATGTGGTTGTTCTAGTCAGACGGACGTCACGGAGGCAGTCACTTTGTGCGTTATCTCATTTAGGCAGATCAGATTGTCGCAGCTAATTTCCAAGTTGACCATAGTTGTCAAAGCAGTGTCCATGTAGTGAAGTAACAGCCCAACACAGCACCTCCACACACAGGCTATGGATGAATGACTGTACTGGTACTGTACTGTAGCTTGCTACATCGTCACACACCATTAGGACCTACTCCACTCAGCTAGGACTATTACCAATGCAAAGAAAGATCAAGTCAAAACTCTCAATTTAAATGAACAACAATGCTTAATAAACTCAAGACAGCCATTAACTAATCAGTCAACAAGTGTGTGGAAACAAAATGCAACAACCAGCTGAACGAGATGCAACACTGTGGCAAAACCAGCAAAGACAAATGAGTCTCACTCACCAATGATGTTCACTTAAAGACCAAATCCATTCTCCTGTCCTTCTGGTTGTTTTGATAACCCGGTCATAAAGCTGATCACTGCTTTATGACCGGGTTATCAATGGATCGATAACCTGGTCATAAAGCTGATCACTGCTTTATGACCGGGTTATCAATAGATCGATAACCCGGTCATAAAGCTGATCACTGCTTTATGACCGGGTTATCAATGGATCGATAACCCGGTCATAAAGCTGATCACTGCTTTATGACCGGGTTATCAATGGATCGATAACCCGGTCATAAAGCTGATCACTGCTTTTCAGATCCAAAATAAGTTGCCTTTCAATAGCTATGGAAGCTAATGCAGTGAGTCGGGAATGTCCTGTTCTGTTCCTCCATATGTTTTTATCCGTATGAGGGCAGAAAATGTCCTTACCACAGATAATGTCAATCTTTTCACTGAAAAGGGTACTAACAACAATTCCGCAACAACATAATCTTCACCTGTTGCCATTTTGACGTAAAAAACCTACGTACAAAAAACCCGACGTAGCACTAAGCTAGATCCTCTGTCTCGAGCCAGTGACCTAAATGGACCTTCTAGCATACTATGGAACTGTGGGGAAATCTGAAAGAATACGCCCATTGGCTACAAACCAATATATGATTGGTTGTTCAAATTGTCAATCCAAACGTACGCTCTCATAGTACTTTGTACTTTGGATGAAGGATATTCTTCCCAGCAACCCAGAAAAATATCAGATTGGTTGCATTTTTTTTCTAACACAAAACCACTCAAATGGACCGAGAAAGACAAACAAATCAAGGTAACACTGTAACAGATCAACAACACAGATACCATTCTCATTTATTAATTTAATTTAAATTTTATAAAATTTTATTAATACAATTAATTCGAATTTTTTTTGGTTTCATCTGAGGGTTCCAGGGTCTTCTCTGAATACCTTGAAGGCCCTGACGCTCCACCACTGATGTACAGTGGTTGAATAACATGTAAATCATTACACTGATATGATATGATGTCTGGTTAGAGCACTCAAGGAAGGGGGCATCCAACTATTTCATATCACTTTAAAGACAATGTTCCACCAACAAAAACTAAATAACCCTTTCAATTCCGAGTTGCACAACTCAGTGGGGATGCCCCCCTGCCATTGGCCCGTTGTCATTGGCTGAGATAGACCACACCCCCCAGGGATACATGGTGTGGTGAAGAGTACAGCACAACATACAAAAAAGCTTGTATGGCTTGGATTCTGTCAATACATTTAGATTTAATTTAGATTTCCTTTAGTTATATTTAGTTTATACTAGTTTAGTTGTTGTTATTTAGTTTTTAGGTATTAGTATATTTTGTGTGCATTTATTCCCCCTGTTTCAACTGTTGCACCTTAATCTCCCTCGGGATAAATAAAGTCATCTTGAATCTTGAATCTTGAATAAGAGTGAGGATAAAGGGTATAAAATCACAAAAGGGAAAAAGAAAACCAACATCTCATTCTGAGTACATGATCGTGAACCCTAACCCTATACTCTGGTCTGATTCCTGCCAAGTGACTGATTGACTGATTAAACCCTTTGATTAAGCCTAGAACTCTTCTCTAGGTATTTATATTTCTGATTTCAATTTAGCGTTCACTTATGTTGGGCAACATTGTGCCAAGTGGGCTCTGGGCCATATTGTGGAACATCTTATTATTTTCTTTCGAGTTTATCTCTTTGATAGATACAAACTGTGAAATGCAATTACTGTACGTCAGGAGCAGAATACAAGGCCTGTTATCACCACCCTCACTCTCAATTAACTTATCCATGATGCAGATTATTTTTGGCCTAAAGAGGCACATTCTAAATTGGCACAGAAATGCAATCCAAATACTGGATTCTCCCTCTCCCGCTCTCTCTCTTTCTCTCTTACTTTCACTCTCACTCTCTCTGTCCCTCTGCCTCTCTCCCTCTCTCTATCTGCCTCTCTCTCTCTCTCCCCCGTCTTTCTGTCGGTCTCTCTCTCTCTCTCTCTCTCTCTCTCTCTCTCTCTCTCTCTCTCTCTCTCTCTCTCTCTCTCTCTCTCTCTCTCTCTCTCTCTCTCTCTCTCTCCCTCTCTCTCTCTCCCCCACACACACACACACACACACACACATACACACATACTCATTCCAATTCCATTTCCAGAAAGGCAATGCACAAAGCGCCACAGGACCATATGGGGTATAAATAAATGATTTCTAATTGGTGGAAGAGGCTTGTTCTCCATCCAGGAATCCTGCACGGTTTTTATTTTTATTTATTTTGTTTTGTTTGCAACCGCGGCACATCCGTATGCACAGCCCCTGGTGGAGATTTAAAACCTCTGTTTCAACCCAGTATCTCCTACACTAAGTGCTGGGACAGGGGGGTGGTGGGGTAGTGAGCTTTAGCAACTTTGAGGATAAGCGGAGCCATGGGCTCTCGTGTCAAATCGTCATCTCCATCACTGCTTCCATTTTTTTCCCCTGCATTTGCGGTCTGCCTGGTCATTTCAGCATCTAGCGTATGATGGCTCCAGGACCCCCCCCCCCACTAAGATAAGGCTGCTCGCTTATTCTGTGTCGGAAAAACCCTATTTTCTCCCCGGTTGGTGAAGAAAATGGGTTTTGTCTGTCTAGCCCTGCAGGTGACACAACTATATGGTTGTAGCAGAATATGCTGCCACCAGCCATTAAAATGGCTACTTGAGGGCTCCTTCTGAAGACAAGGACACAGGGTGATGAGGAATCTGGTTTATTGAAGAGTTTGAATCATGGTGAACAGAGCAGATGGAACATGCTAGAGCTCTTCCTCCAGTGTGTGGTGGAGGCTGTTTTAACCTGTGGGCCTTGATTAACAATGACCAACAGGTGTGAAGCCTCACCAGCCATAGAGGAATCAGTCTAACTCAGGCCTGCTTCAACCAGACTCTAATCAGTCTGACTGGGGCCAGGTGAGGCTGCTTCAACCAGACTCTAATCAGTCTGACTGGGGCCAGGTGAGGCTGCTTCAACCAGACTCTAATCAGTCTGACTGGGGCCAGGTGAGGCTGCTTCAACCAGACTCTAATCAGTCTGACTGGGGCCAGATGAGGCTGCTTCAACCAGACTCTAATCAGTCTGACTGGGGCCAGGTGAGGCTGCTTCAACCAGACTCTAATCAGTCTGACTGGGGCCAGGTGAGGCTGCTTCAACCAGACTCTAATCAGTCTGACTGGGGCCAGGTGAGGCTGCTTCAACCAGACTCTAATCAGTCTGACTGGGGCCAGGTGAGGCTGCTTCAACCAGACTCTAATCAGTCTGACTGGGGCCAGGTGAGGCTGCTTCAACCAGACTCTAATCAGTCTGACTGGGGCCAGGTGAGGCTGCTTCAACCAGACTACAAGCTACATATGGTTTCTCTCATTAATTCCCATTTGTCTTTGTGGTTATCATAAATCCCAGTTCTGTTCTCACTAACATTTACTTGCAGAAAACCACTTAGACGTGTGTGTGTGTGTGTGTTGTAGATTGTTCAAAGCTACAGCTAAAACCCCATCTCAGCATTTGTGTGTGTGTGCACGCACACACGTGTTTTTATTGTGTACAGTATTGTAATAGTATAGTGCGTGTGTGTGTGCGTACGTGTGCGTGTGTATGTGTGTGTATTCTCCACTTCAAAATATATGACAAGAGATTGTAATAAACAAAACACAATCCAGCGTTTCAGCTGGTGCAGAGGGCCAGCGCCGAAAAACAGCTAAAAATACCAGAAGATGAGAGCAAATAATTAATTAATCACCACAGAAGAAGACGACAGGCCTGCTGCATTATTGACGGCAGGGAGCCTTCAAACAAACAACCCGCCAACAGCACAATGGGTGAGAGAGAGTAATCGAAGAAGTAATTGAAGAAGAAGAAGAAGAAGAAGAAGAAGCCACACTTGCATTCAAAGAGCAAGCTTTATTCTGTTTATAGTGGGCAGCCGGCCGGAATGGACCCAACAAGATTGTGTTGAAATACTCCAGACCCTGTGACCAGGCACACCACCGCCTGGTCTATTTATTATAGGCTATGCCGTCTAGGCTTCACCTTATGGGCTTGTCCCTGACCTAACACTAACCCTGAACATTTACACCATCGTTCCCTTCAAGCTGGTCTTGAAACTGAGGGACCTAGGTCTGGACGCCCCCATCTGTAACTTAATATCCATGACCAGAATATATGTACACGGTTACGCTGTTTCTCAGCCTGCCAGCCCTTTCATTAGAAGTCAGGACCAGGCCCCTTTAATAAATAAAATAAAATACAACATTTTGATTGACTATACATGAGTATTGCACACCAGACTCCATCACAGCTCTCCTCTCAAGTCCAGGAGTCTTTGCAGACATCTTCAACCTCTCCCTGTCCCAGGCTGTTGTCCCCGCGGTCTTCAAGATGTCCACCATCGTGCCTGTCCCTAAACAACCCAAGGTAACATGCCTGAATGACTATAGACCTGTAGCCCTCACCTCGATCGTTAGCAAATGCTTCGAGAGGTTGGTCAAGGACTTTATTTGCTCCGTGTTACCTACCACGCTGGACCCATGGCAATTTGCATATCGTCAAAACAGATCCACGGACGACGCAATTGCCATGGCCCTCCACACTGCCCTTTCCCACCTGGAGGGAAAGAACTGTTATGTGCGAATGCTGTTTGTGGACTACAGCTCAGCATTCAACACGATAGTTCCTGCCAAGCTCGACACCAAGCTGAGAGGTCTAGGCGTACCCCCATCCACGTGCAGCTGGATACTGGACCTCCTGTCGGACCGCCGCCAGGTGGTGAGGATGGGCAGCACCACATCAGAGCCACTGACCCTCAACACGGGAGCCCCCCAGGGATGCGTGCTGAGCCCTCTCCTCTACTCCCTCTACACCCACGACTGCATGGCTATGCACAGCTCCAACGTCATCGTCAAGTTTGCTGACGACACGACAGTGATGGGCCTGATCGCCGGTGACGACGAGACAGCCTACAGGGAGGAGGTCGGATCGCTGGAGCAGTGGTGCCAGGAGAACAGCCTCGCCCTCAACGTCAAGAAGACCAAGGAGCTGATCGTGGACTTCAGGAGGCAGAGGGGAGAGCACAGCCCTATCTCCATCGACGGTGTTGCAGTAGAGAGGGTCAGCAGCTTCAAGTTCCTCGGCGTGCACATCTCCGAGGACCTCACATGGTCCACGCACACCACACACGTGGGCCCAACAACGCCTGTATTTTCTCAGGCGTCTGAAGAAATTCAGCATGGGCCCCCGCATCCTGAGAACATTCTATAACGGCACCATCGAGAGTGTTCTTACAGGGTGTATCACCGCCTGGTACGGGAACTGCACTGCACTCGAGCGCAGAGCGCTTCAAAGGGTGGTGTGGACGGCCCAGTATATCGTTGGAGGTGAGCTCCCCTCCCTCCTGGATATTTACAATCAGCGGTGCGTGGCCAAGGCCAAACGAATTATAAAAGACATTGCCCACCCCAGCCACGAACTGTACTCACTATTACCGTCAGGCAGGCGATACCGCAGTATCAAGTGCCGTACAAATAGGCTTAGAGATAGCTTCCACAGTCAGGCCATCAGGCTGTGAACAAGGGCGTATAGCATATAACAATGTATATTTTATTACATTGATTTATATATACATATTGCTCTTTCCTGTGCTGATATTTAGCATTTTATAAATTGCATTTTATTTTTTATTTTAAATTTTTAACCTTATTCTATTTTTATTCTATTTCTATCTATTTTTATCTTATTTTATAACTGCTGTCTGTCGTCGGGTATTGCACACAAGATTTTCACATCACTGCTTTATACTTGTGTAAACTGTGAAGTGACAATAAACTTGACTTGACTTGACTTGACTTGGAAGAGGAGAGCTGGCTGGGGTTTGCATGAAGCATCCTCTCTGGTTTAACTTAATAGACTATCAGTGTAACCATAGCGATACCTCAATTAATAGACTATCAGTGTAACCATAGCGCTACCTCAATTAATAGACTATCAGCGTAACCATAGCACTACCTCAATTAATAGACTATCAGCGTAACCATAGCACTACCTCAATTAATAGACTATCAGCGTAACCATAGCACTACCTCAATTAATAGACTATCAGTGTAACCATAGCGCTACCTCAATTAATAGACTATCAGCGTAACCATAGCACTACCTCAATTAATAGACTATCAGCGTAACCATAGCACTACCTCAATTAATAGACTATCAGCGTAACCATAGCGCTACCTCAATTAATAGACTATCAGCGTAACCATAGCACTACCTCAATTAATAGACTATCAGCGTAACCATAGCACTACCTCAATTAATAGACTATCAGCGTAACCATAGCACTACCTCAATTAATAGACTATCAGTGTAACCATAGCGCTACCTCAATTAATAGACTATCAGCGTAACCATAGCACTACCTCAATTAATAGACTATCAGCGTAACCATAGCGCTACCTCAATTAATAGACTATCAGCGTAACCATAGCGCTACCTCAATTAATAGACTATCAGTGTAACCATAGCGCTACCTCAATTAATAGACTATCAGCGTAACCATAGCGCTACCTCAATTAATAAACTATCAGCGTAACCATAGCACTACCTCAATTAATAGACTATCAGCGTAACCATAGCGCTACCTCAATTAATAGACTATCAGTGTAACCATAGCGCTACCTCAATTAATAGACTATCAGCGTAACCATAGCACTACCTCAATTAATAGACTATCAGCATAACCATAGCGCTACCTCAATGAATAGACTATCAGTGTAACCATAGCGCTACCTCAATTAATAGACTATCAGTGTAACCATAGCGCTACCTCAATTAATAGACTATCAGCGTAACCATAGCGCTACCTCAATTAATAGACTATCAGCGTAACCATAGCACTACCTCAATTAATAGACTATCAGCGTAACCAAGCACTACCTCACTTAGACCCGCATGGTCGTCCACCTGCAGCTTATCGGGGTTGGTTGATAAGCTGCAAGCTCAGGGAGAGCGCACACACACACACACACACACACACACACACACACACACACACACACACACACATACACACACACACACACACACACACACACACACACACACACACACACACACACACACACACACACACACACACACACACACACA
This sequence comes from Muraenolepis orangiensis, assembly GCA_027704905.1. NCBI lineage: Eukaryota > Metazoa > Chordata > Actinopteri > Gadiformes > Muraenolepididae > Muraenolepis > Muraenolepis orangiensis. The sequence continues at coordinate 1,762,476 of CM051021.1, read as the reverse complement.
CACACACACACACACACACACACACACACACACACACAAACACACACAGTTGTAGGCCTATATGGAAATAAATGTATTCTTCTGACGTCTGAATAGAACCCCCCCCCTCCTTCTCCAGGGATGCTGTAGTCACTAGCAGTGACACAAGCTGCCTGACATTTTTCAGCAGTAATTGAAGATGGGAGTGACGCTCCCACGCTTCAGAGATGGACGGATATCAGAGTTTATATTTATTTAGAAGGGAAGCCAGAGAACGGTGATGGGTAAAGCAAGATGATGGCTCTGGGTACCAGCGGTTGGGTTGATCGCAGGAACATTGGAGGAAGAATTTCGGTCCTTGAAATAAACAAATACACACAAATATACTCCCTCTGGACTGGTTCACAAGATTTATACAGAGAGGTTTTGAGACAACTGGTCCACCCAAAGCGACCAACCAAGAAACCGCCTAGACCTAGACCTCGAAAGGTCTAGGTCTAGGCGTGCCCCAATCCACATGCAGCTGGATACTGGACCTCCTGTCGGACCGCCGCCAGGTGGTGAGGATGAACAGCACCACCTCAGAGCCACTGACCCTCAACATGGGAGCCCCCCAGGGATGCGTGCTGAGCCCTCTCCTCTACTCCCTCTACACCCACGACTGCATGGCTATGCACAGCTCCAACGTCATCATCAAGTTTGATGGCGACACAACAGTGATGGGCCTGATCGCCGGCGACGACGAGACAGCCTACAGGGAGGAGGTTGGATCACTAGAGAAGTGGTGCCAGGAGAACAGCCTCGCCCTCAACTTCAAGAAGACCAAGGAGCTGATCGTGGACTACAGGAAGCAGAGAGGAGAGCACGCCCCTATCTCCATCGACGGTGTTGAGAGGGTCAGCAGCTTCAAGTTCCTCGGTGTGCACATCTCCGAGGACCTCACATGGTCCACGCACACCACACACGTAGTGAAAAGGGCCCAACAACGCCTGTATTTCCTCAGGCGTCTGAGGAAATACAGCATGGGCCCCCGCATCCTGAGAACATTCTACACCGGCACAATCGAGAGTGTTCTTACAGGGTGTATCACTGCCTGGTACGGGAACTGCACCGCACTCCAGCGCAGAGCGCTTCAAAGGGTGGTGCGGACGGCCCAGTATATCGTTGGAGGTGAGCTCCCCTCCCTCCTGGATATATACAACCAGTGGTGCGTGGCCAAGGCCAAACGCATCATAAAATACAATGCCCACCCCAGCCACAAACTGTTTTCACTTTTACCGCCAGGCAGCCGATACCCCAGTATAAAGTGCCGCACAAATAGACTCAGACGCCGGGGTCTAGGGTGCCGGGGTCTCGGGTGACTGAGTCTAGTGCACCAGGGTCTAGAGGGCCCGGGTCTAGGGTGCCAGGGTCCAGGGCCCAGCGTGCCTCCAGTGTGGCGATGTGGGGTGATAGGGGTGCACCCAGGCCCGCCACAGGGGTAAACCGTGCCTCCTCCTCATCACAGGACGTCCCGTCCAGTGGAGAGGAGGCGGGGCGAGGCCTCTTCCTAGCCATTTGAGGTTATGCAATTTTAATAAAATTATTGAATCACAATTTCTCCTTCTCTCAGGGTGAAGACTTTTACTGGTCATGCTTTTACGCGCTGGCCATTTCTGTCAGCCACATGATACCAGTGTGTGTTGTCACAGGCCATTTTTTTTTAATTGACAAAAATTGACAGTTGGTGGTCACTTGGTGACAGTGATGGATAGATCATACTAAATCTAAAGCTGGAGTATTTAATGTAAGATCTAAATCTGGAGGATTGAATCCTCTTTATTGGTCACATGTACACACACAGTGAGATGAGTTCCTCTCCTTTAACCCATCCTAGTATGAGGAGCAGTGGGTATCAGCTATTGGATATACAGCTGCCTGGGGAGTAGTGGAGGGGACTGGTGCCTTGCTCAATGGCACCTCAGCAGTGCCCAGATATTTCGGGGACTTGAACCGGTGACTTTCCGGTTCCCAAGCCAAGTCCCAAGCCAGTTGAGTGAACAATAGTCACAATTTTGAAATGGCCTGGGATGGATAATCCCACCTGGTAGTACAATAGGACCCCTTTAAATAAGTAAAGAAATTCAGGCAACGGTTTTGAATGATGAGGTCAAGGACAGACGTGCACTGACCCCCCCAGTAAGGAGACAAGGGCTGGTAGAAGAGACCGTCTCCCCCTATTTCAACAGCACCTAGCGCTGACCTCATGAATAGGTGTGAAGCCTTACCCGCGCTCGGGGCCGCCCGTTATTAGGGGCCACCTCAGGACGCTCCAACCCCGGATGTCTGGAAGTGGCATCCAGGGACCTTAAACCAACAGAGAGCCTGGAACTACACCTAATGGTCTGAGATAAGATACTATGAAAGCATCTTGGCAGGTCTCCTCCTCACCAGATCTTGAAAAGAAAGACCACAGCCTGACCCAAGTGCTTGTTTTAACGATCTCGAAAGGTACATCTTTATACGTCTCATAAAAGCCTTCTGCTTCTAACCTTTGTTTTGAAATAAAAACCCCAATCAATAGAGAATGAAAGAAAATCAGGTTATCTCGTACAAAATATCCCTGCTCAACAAAACCGGCAAATGTATATGAAAAAACATGTAACATTGTATTTTACCACGCATCACCGTGTGTGAAGGCCATTCCAATCTGGCCCCAAATCTAAAGGTCTAAATAAATGAGTGTCCTCAGGCCTCAGGTCTATAGAAATGAGTGTCCTCAGGTCTATAGAATTGAGTGTCCTCAGACCTCCGGTCTATAGAAATGTGTGTCGTCAGGTCTATGGAAATGAGTGTCCTCAGGTCTATGGAAATTAGTGTCCTCAGACCTCAGGTCTATAGAAATTAGTGTCCTCAGACCTCAGGTCTATAGAAATTAGTGTCCTCAGGTCTATAGAAATCTGTGTCCTCAGACCTCAGGTCTATAGAAATAAGTGTCCTCAGACCACAGGTCTATGGAAATGAGTGTCCTCAGACCTCAGGTCTATAGAAATGAGTGTACTCAGACCTCAGGTCTATAGAAATGAAAATTATAGAAAAATGACCAGTGGATATTGCAAATAAAGCCACAGCTGTTTCTCTGTTAATCTAAGCCCCAACTCTGCGTTAGGCCTGCTGACCGTAAATAAAGTGGTATACAATCAGTGGTGAAGCATCAGGGCCTTCAAGGTATTCAGAGAACACCCTGGAACTCTCTGATGAAACCAAAAAATCTAATTAATTGTATTAATAAAATGTAATACAATTTTATAAAATTTAATACAATTTTATAAAATTTTATACAATTTAAATAAAATTTATAAATGAGAATCATATCTGTGTTGTTGATCTATTATATTACAGTGTTACGTTGCAACCAATCAGATATTTTTCTAGGTTGCTGGGAAGAATATCCTTCAACCAATGTACTACTTTGGATTGACAATTTGATCAACCAATCATATAGTGATTTGTACCCAATGGGCGTATTCTTTCAGATTTCCCCACAGGTCTATAGTGCGCTAGAAGGTTCACTGGCTCGAGACATAGAGCGTAGAGCGTAGTGCGTAGTGCTACGTTGGTTGTTAGTTCCCTTTTCAAGACGACCATTCAGTGAAAAGATGTACATTATAAAAAAGTTTGAACGATCTCCGTCACCACTGCATCTGTGGAAATGACATTTTAATATTATAAAAACATATGGAGGAACAGAACAGGACGACTCACTGCATTAGCTTCCATAGCTATTGAAAGGCAACTTCTTCAGGATCTGAAAAGCAGTGATCAGTTTTATGACCGGGTTATCGATCCATTGATAACCCGGTCATAAAGCAGTGATCAGCTTTATGACCCGGGTTCTCGAAACATCCAGAAGGACAGGAGAATGGATTTGGTCTTTAAGTGAACATCATTGGTGAGTGAGACTCATTTGTCTTTGCTGGTTTTGGCGCAGTGTTGCATCTCGTTGAGCTGGATGCATTTTGTTTCCACACACTTGTTGACTGATTAGTTAATGGCTGTCTTGAGTTGTTAAGCATGGTTGTGCATTTAAATTGAGAGTTTTGACTTGATCTTTCTTTGCATCGCTTAACGTGAAAAGGCTTAACGTAACTAAGAGTTACAAAACCGCGATCAATAATCACCTAATTTCTCTGGCATATGTCTTGTCATTAGCACTCACCTGTCAAAATATCTCAACTTAAATCCTACCATTATGGACGTTATGTGACATTAAGTGTTTTCCTCTCTATTGAGCCAGTAAGGAAAAGTCTTAACGCAGCTTTATGAGAGGAAAACACTTAATGTAACATAACTTCCGTAATAGTAGGATTTAGGTTTATTTTGACAGGTGAAAGTGCTAATGACAAGACACATGCCAGAGACATTTGGTGATTATTGATCGCTGTTTTGGAACTTTAAATTACGTTAAGCCTTTTCACGTTAAGCGTGTTAGACTGTCCCTTTCATCGATAGCCTGTGTGTGCTGATCTGTGTTGTGCTGTTACTTCACTACATCGACACTGCTTTGACAACTATGGTCAACTTGGAAATTGGCTGCGACAATCTGATCTGCCTAAATGAGATAATGTATAAAGTGACTGCCTCCGTGATGTCCGTCTGACGAGAACAACCGAATGTTCGAATCGTGTGGTGGTCTACAGAAGATCCACTTGTGATAGACAAGCTTCGCCACTGTATACAACATTATGTTAATACCCTCAACCACAAGAACAGTTTATACGTCCGACTGGGTCCAGCAGTGGGCAGCGTATGACGTAGAGGGGCGAGATTCAAGATTTGCCATCTGCAACAAGTACAATGAAATTCTATACTATACCATACTATTATAAACTATACTATACTTAACAATACTATACTACCTATGATATGCTATACTATATATTGAAAACAACTCTATACTACCTATGATATGCTAAACTATATACTATATACTACCTATGATATGCTATACTATAAACAACACTATATACTACCTATGATATGCTATACTATATACCGTATTGACCTGAATATAAGACGACCCCGATAAGACGACCCCTGTTTTTCAAGACTCATTTTTGGAAAAATACCTTTTTGAAGACCAAATCTTTTTTTTTATAAAGAAAATTATTTAATTTGAAAATATGGATAACACACATCACACATTGTGTTCAAATTTGCCTAACTTGGCAAACAAAAACAAAACAGGCTAGATAGATTGCAATGAAACAGTAGTGTAATAAAACGGTAGTGCAATAAAATAGTAGTGCAATAAAACGGTAGTGCAATAACAGTACAGCAATGAAAATTTCAGAACATCAGTCTATTCATCACATCACAAATGTCTTCTCATTCAGCTGCGTCTTCTACATCGATAGGGTTGTTCGCTCTCACTCCCGCTATCATCACTCACGTTGTCTGCTTCCCCCGTCTCCTCCCACATCACGTCATCCTCACTGTCATCCATGGCATTTGATACGCAGCATTTCTTAAACCCATTAATGATGCTTTCTGGGGAAATGTCAGCCCATGCTTGCAAGATCCATTCACAGAGCAAACGTACTACAGGCTTTTGGATTTTTCCAGACGGTGTCAGTGCGTGATAACCAGCCAGGAGCCACTCTGTGGATCTCTTGCGCAGATTAACCTTGAATGGTTTGTTAACGACCACATCCAACACCTGTAGCTGGCTTGTCATTCCACCCGGTATGATCACTAGGTCACCATTCAACTCTTTCACTTGCTTTTTGACTGGCTCAGTCAAGTGTCCACGGAAAGCATCCAGAATCAACATATTCCTCTTCTTTCTGAGTCCCCCACGCCGTCTGCCCCACACCACCTTGAGCCAGTCCACCACAAGCTCTGTCTCCATCCAGCCCTTTGCCTGGGCACTACCATAATGCCAGCTGGCACTGCCTCTTTAGGTACAGTCTTGCGTTTTAACCCTGTAACACCCCTTGTTGTAAAATTACAACGTTACCTTTAACCATCCTAAAAAACAATCTGTTATATTTTATCTTATTTTTTTACCACATTTACATAGTCATTGGGTCCTATTGTTCAGTCTCACAATGCTATTGGATCTTACATTTGTTTACAAGTCACGCCTTCTGGCCATGAACTCACACAACCTCTCAAGGTTTCCTTCGAACAACAACTATTTGTTTCATTGGACTGGATTCATCAGATTCAAGTAAGTAATATGTCTTTTATATTTGTTTGGGTTGTTATTACAATGTCTAGAGCATGTACATATGTAGTTATTGTGGAATAGATGCATCAAATTTCATTTAGAGCTTGTTATATAATTGTTGCAATTATACAACACTGGGTGAATGTGGTAGTCAAAATAGCTGGCTTGTTGCAGTAAAAATAAAAATAAAATAAATAATAATAAAAATATGACTAATGTGTGATTACTATTAATGTTATATACTGTTATGGGGCTAAGGAAGCAATCAACCCTGCAAATGAACCCTTAGTTGTTCTGAATTGTTCAGACAACGTGAGTACAAATACAGAAATTCTGCTCCCAACTAAGCCCAATGTTGCAATATTACAACATTTCTCTAAAAACGTACATAAACATTTTTTTTTTTAACTCTTTAATTTCTGCATCAAAGGCCTCCTAAAACAACATCTGAAAGGTCAAATAATTTTTTTTTTTGGTTTTTCTATATTTGGGTCTTACAGGGTTAAAACCACGTACGGGGGACGTTTTGTCCCATCTGCGAGGCACGTTAACATGACCGTTACTCGGCTCTTCTCGTTTCCAGTAGACTTCACAATCACTGATTTGTCGCCTTTCTTATGCCCAGTGACAGATGTTGGCATGTCAAAATACACAGGCGTTTGATCAGCATTGCCCATCTGATCAAGGGGGTATGAGTGCTTCTTCATTAACTTGATCACATATCGCTGATAAGACAGTAGCTTCTCTCTGAAGTCTGAGGGCAGGCACTGGGCAAGGCTTGTCCTGCGTCGCAATGACAGCCCATTACGCGACATCAGTCTTCTACACCAGCCCATGCTAGCTTTGAACTCGCTGGGTGGTATGTTGAGCTCTTTGGTGATTTCCAAGGCTTTCAGCTGTATTACAGCTCTGGTAATTAGCATACCTTCATTACGTTTTTCACTCACATATTCAAACACCCTCCTGTCAACCTCCGGGAAGCGGCCCCTTTGCGGACCGCGGAAGGCTTTCCTCTGACTGTTAACATTTCTAAGACGTTCTTGTTGGGCTCGCCATCTTTTAACGTTACACTCAGTTACACCATACTTCTTTGCTGCTTGACAGTTGTTTGATGTCTCTGCTTCGTTTATCACCATTATCTTAAAAATGGCATCGTAACTTTGTCTCTCCTGTTTATTAACTTGCCCTACTTTTGTGCCACTTTTTTCAAGTTGGTCGCTGTGTCTCTCCATTTCTATCTCTCCAGGCAACAGTTGCTATGTACTGTTACTTTAAGACTTTAAGTTACTTTAAGTGTCGCGCGGTGTCTCGGAACACTCGTTTGCCGCGGTCTGTTGTTGTGACAATTACATGTGCAATTACATCGAAAAGTCTAAACCCCGATTATAAGACGACCCTTCTTTTTCAGATTTCTTTCTAGGAAAAAAAACCTGTATTATATTCGGGTCAATACGGTACTATAAACAACACTATGCTATGTACTATACTATAAACACTATATACTATACTATGTACAATACTATAAACAACACTATATACTACCTATGATATACTTTATACTATAAACAAGATGTTTAATCTCCGAAGAGCATGTGGGTGGGCCTAACTTTTGGCCCACAAACTGCATTGGTTCAGTATTGAAACCAGCAGTAATACAATCGGTATTAAAGTATAAAGTATAAGCAATGAGTGAAAATCTTATGTGCAATACCCGACGACAGACAGCAGTTATAAAAAACAGAATCAAATAAAAATAAGTAAAAATGTACAAAACTGTATAAAGTTAAATATATAAAATGCAATATATAAAATGCAATATGTCAGCACAGAAAAAAAGAACAATAAATATATAGAAATCAATGGAATAAAATATACATAGTTATATGCTATACAAGACCTGACTGATCAAACAGTTGCCTGGATACAGGAGGCTGAGGAAGACCAGTCGTTCTTTTGGTTGTCCAAAAAAGTAGAGAAAAAAACAATAAAATAAAGAAATGAAACAAACAGAAATAATGAGCCTTAAGAGCCTCTCATTATGAGCCATTGATGATTCTCAGGGAGGTCGAGGGTCAGACTGAATGAGGAGATTATTGGTGAGATTGATGAGACAACAGGCTCTGTTCAGTGATTATTATGAGACAACAGGTCCTGTTCAGTGATTACTATGAGACAACAGGTCCTGTTCAGTGATTATTATGAGACAACAGGCCCTGTTCAGTGGTTATTATGAGACAACAGGTCCTGTTCAGTGATTATTATGAGACAACAGGTCCTGTTCAGTGTCTTCTAACTGCCCTGCTGTTAACTCTATAGTTATACACAGGACTGGTAGTTCCTAAGCTAAATTTATCTATTCTTTAGTTGAGTGAATTTAGCTGTCTTTTTTAATTAGTAAAATTAAAGTTTCATCAAATCAAATGTATTTTACTTGACAAGTTTATATTATATTTGATGAGCTAATAATAAAAACATAATTATACGTAAACTAGGGAGTACAACCGTTTGACAACAGTGAGTGTTTTTAGTAAAGTGTAATTAGATCTGGTCCTATTTAGATTAGTTTATATTATAAACACATTTGGATACAGCCTACACATTGATTTGATTTAACATTGATTTGATTTTTTGCGTATGCCTTTAGGTGTGGAGTGTCCAGCATCTCAGAGATGGTTCCAGAAGTGTGCCAGGCAATTGTGCAAGCATACAAAGATGAAGTTTTCAGCCTACCTGTGACCCCTGAAGCCTGGAGAGCCGTAGCTAACCAGTTTGAGCAAAGATGGAACCTCCCCCACGCCATTGGGGCCCTGGATGGCAAACACATTGCTATCAAGAAGCCACCACACACTGGCAGCCTGAGGAAATACAGGCATTGTTGGGCCCTTTTCACTACGTGTGTGGTGTGCGTGGACCTTGTGAGGTCCTCGGAGATATGCACGCCAAGGAACTTGAAGCTGCTGACCCTCTCTACTGCAATACCGTCAATGGAGATAGGGGCGTGCTCTCCTCTCTGCTTCCTGTAGTCCACGATCAGCTCCTTGGTCTTCTTGACGTTGAGGGCGAGGCTGTTCTCCTGGCACCACCGCTCCACCGATCCAACCTCCTCCCTGTAGGCTCTCTCGTCGCTGCCGGCAATCAGGCCCATCACTGTCGTGTCGTCAGCAAACGTGATGATGACGTTGGATCTGTGCATAGCACAGTTCTTTCCCTCCATGTGGGAAAGGGCAGTGTGGAGGTCCATGGCAATTGCGTCGTCACGGAGAAAATAAAGTCCTTGACCAACTCTCGAAGCATTTGCTGACAATCGAGGTGAGGGCTACAGGTCTATAGTCATTCAGGCATGTTTCCTTGGGTTGTTTAGGGACAGGCACGATGGTGGACATATTGCAGACCACGGGAACAACAGCCTGGGACAGGGAGAGGTTGAAGATGTCTGCAAAGACTCCTGCCATCTGGTCTGCTGTTCACGTCGGACAGAGCAAAAAAAGTATTTAGCTCTCCTGGGAGGGAGGTAGAGGAGTTCTCTACACAACTGGTTCTCCCTCTGAAGTTCGTTATCGTCTGTAGCCCCTGCCACATACCCCTCGCGTCGTGGCTCTTGAATTTCTCCTCCACTCTGTCCTTACTCCCGCTTGGCAGAGACGATGGTCTACAGCAGAAGCCAAATACTGTGAAGGATATTGTGGAGGCGGTAGTGGCTCTGCACAACCTACCGAGGCTGAGGCATCCAGGCATTGCAGCACAAGAGGCGGACCATCACGATGAAAACCACAATGTCATCCCAGGAGCATGGAGGGACCAAGTGGACTGGCTAGATGCGGATCAACCTCCTGCACCTAGCGACTCAGCTAGAACAGAGGTGAAGCCTCAGAGGGAACTCCTGAAGGCCTTCTTCAACTCACCACAAGGTGCGGTTGCATGGCAGAACAGGATGGCCGGGCTGCATGACGCGGAAGGTGGAGAGGATGATATTTGACTCTGAAAACCCCCCGGAGGAAATGGACTTTCCCAAATCAAAGACGTATGCATACGACAATTCAAAACTTGCCTAATTGTAGTTAAATGGTGTGACAGAGTAGAAAACTTTGTGACAAAAGGAGAATTTGCTCATAACGAGCAAATTCTCCTTTTGTCACAAAGTTTTCATTTTTTTTTATTGATGTGTTGAAATTAGTATCTATGGAGTAAAGGGTTATATATAGGTAACATGTCAAATATCAAATTACATACACCATTCAGTGTAACATCAAATAAATATTCATGCAGACAAGTAAGTTAACGACTTCCGTTTTATTTCATTTTTTATTTCCGATTTCTTTTATTTTTTGTTATCATAACATATTGTTCTATTGAGAGGAAGTGAGTGGCCTTAAAGATGGCCATTAAGGAGTGTCTGTTTCTTGGGGGACTTCTACCACCAGGAGTCTCTACTGGTCGTCCATGGGGTCTTCTTGTGCCTGGTACAGGTCTATGTCATCATCCTCAGCAAGTGGATCAGGGGTGTTGAGCTGCGAGGAGAGGAAACTGCCGGCATCTGGTGTATTGGGTCCCAGCAGCCTGACGAAGGAGGGTCCTGGCTGAGGCTTATTGGTTTGTGGGCTGGTCATCGGGAGCGTGGGGAACTGTCGCTGGACGTAGCTGCGGTCCTGACTAGCCCAGATACTGGGCTAGGTTGAGGTCCCATAGGGCGAGGTGGCCACTGAGAGGGTTGAGGCTGCCACATGGGCTGCTGGAACTGCTGCTGCAACTGGATGGGGCCTGCTGGTGTTGGCATGGTGGTGGCTGCGTCTGGCTATGCTCAGCTGCCTGTTGAGCCCTGTGTAGGTCCTGCATCATGTTCGCCTCAGCATCCCTCCTGATCTGCCGAGGCAACTTGGACAGGCTCTCCTCCACATACTTCCCAAAGTAGGAGCTGCCACACGCAGCAGTGCTTCTGGGCATGAAGTCAACCAGCAGTTGTTCTGAAAGAGAAACATTATTTGAGTCCCACTAAATATAATGTTTTGACCCTCCTGCTACACCAAAGAGGGAGCCTTTTCTTTTTTAGAAATGTTATTATTTCTAGTAATTATTTCTCCAACAATATCTTAATGTGAAGTTAAATGAAACTGCAATTGTTATTAGGGGAGATAATACTTAGTCAGTCCTCCAGAGGTCACCCCATCCTCACTGCCCCGTCTGGAGCCGACCGACCCTGGCTGGGAGGCTGTCTGGGAGGCTGGTGGTGAGGCTGCTGGGAGTGTTGGTGTTGCAGCCCTGCTGGTGGTAGAGGCAACTACTGACTTTTGGTTGGTGGAAGGTGTGAGTTCAGTGCCACTGGCACTTGCTACTGCTGCTGCAAAGGAGGCCACATTTCTGGCATCCACCGTCTCAATGTGAGGGATCAAAAAAGAGAACTTATCCCATATCCACTTCTCTGTCCTGTTCATGTCAGTAAGGGCATCTCCTACTGACCCACTCTTCTTGGCACGTTTCTTCAGCCAGCCCATCATGGTCCTCATGCTTGTGTACCATATTTTTAGCTGCTCTACAGTACTACTCATCTTGGCAGCCTGTGCAGCCCAGAGATCCTCCTTCTGGATAACATCCTTGAACCCCGAAAGGCGTTTTCTGTACAGCACCTCATTTCTCATGAGGAACTCAATGATTTCTTCCTTTTGCTCTTCTGAGAAGGCAGTGGCTGTTTTTTATCGCTTTGCTTTCTCGGAGGGGTAGCTGTCACCTGTCTCCTCTGGTTCCGGCTCTGACTGGACTGGTTCAGGCTCCTTGGTGGGACAGCCTTGCCCTTTCCCTTCTTGCCTCTGGTACCCTTGGGTGGCATCTCTCAAAGGCTCTAACAATTACTCTCTTCAAGAGTAGATCGCTGAATGAGACGCATTAAATCTTGTCCGGATATGGGCACGAGAACTCGTAACAGATCGTGAGCATTCGTGTAAAAATGTAACTACTCGTATCTACTCGCATTTACTCGCATCTTCTCGTATAAACTCGTATCTGCTTGTGAGTCATTTGTGTCGGGTCTTGAGCAATGGGACCCGACAGAGCGTAACAGATCGTGGGAGATCGCAACACATCTCAACAGAGAGTGGTGTTTGTCTTGTCTAAGATCGATCCCAATTACCACGATTTGGAAGCACTATTAGATGCGATCTGTCACGCTTTGTTACGATGCAATACAATCTGATACGATGATCCCAATTGACAATTGATCGTGTTGATCGTAGAAAAATGTTGAACCGTTCAAAAAGTTTCTACGATTAACACGATTGCCACGACTGACCTCAAGATCTGATAAGATCTGATAGGATCACCACGATTACTCCATGATTAAGACCACGATTTCAATCGTGCTGCGAATCGTGATAGTGGGAACGTAGCATTAGGGGACATTGGGCTTGACTGTGGGATGCCTAGCAGAAGGCTGGGCTGGCTAGGGTGGACCAGGCAACAGGGTAGACTGTTAAGTCTTTAAATTCATAACTTAGAAGCCAACTACAACTTTGTGGAGTGTGTGTGGTTGGTGGCTTGTTGAAGCAGCCTCACCTGGCCCCAGTCAGACTGATTAGAGTCTGGTTGAAGCAGCCTCAACTGGCCCCAGTCAGACTGATTAGAGTCTGGTTGAAGCAGCCTCACCTGGCCCCAGTCAGACTGATTAGAGTCTGGTTGAAGCAGCCTCACCTGGCCCCAGTCAGACAGATTAGAGTCTGGTTGAAGCAGCATCACCTGGCCCCAGTCAGACAAATTAAGAGTCTGGTTGAAGCAGCCTCATCTGGCCTGAGATGGACTGATTACTCTATGGCTGGTGAAGCTGCACACCTGTTGGTCATTGTTAATTAAGGCCCACAGGTTAAAACAGCCTCCACCACACACACTGGAGGAAGAGTTCTAGCATGTTCCGTCTGCTCTGTTCACAATGATTCAAAACTGTGCAATAAACCAGATACCACATCACCCTGTGTCCTTGTCTTCAGAAGGAGCCCTCAAGCAACCATTTTAATGGCAGCATCGACTGCTACAAACTTATTTCATTTGCAGCGGTATACTGGCATAAAAGTTTAAAATAAAAAATAATAAGAATTTATATTTAGATTGATCCACCACCGCTATCAGTGGCCAATTCTCACCAAGTCTCGCTGGTTGGAGGCTTAAAAAAAAGTTAAAAAGAAGAACTTTACTAGAGTTCAAAAGAAGAACTTGACTAGAGTTAAAAAGAAGACCATTAATAGAGTTCAAAAGAAGAACTTTACTAGAGTTCAAAGAAGAGGGCAGCCTTGAGCTCTGAGAAGGTAAACAAGCTAGTTAGTCTCATTGACCCGCTGAAGGAGGAGTAAGAGGTATTAGGGCTGATGCTCCGTTACTCTTCATGTTCATGATGATAAATCTAACTCTTATGGCCTTTGTTGCCACAGAGAGTTTGGCTTTGGTTGGTGTTCATTCTGTCAGAAGATATTGGAAAAATCAAAGGAATTGAGGACAAATGGAAAGTTTGCCAATTGTTAGGTTAGAATTTTGGCCTGATGATCAATGACGAAACTGTATGGGAAATGAAAGATTTAAAAGTCAAAAGTTGACTGTACAATGTATTTTGCAATGGATTCACTCGTCCACCAAAATTCTTTTTTTTGTCTCACAGTTAATATTGAAATGTGATGCATTTGCAATTAATTTAGATTAATTATCAACAAAGCATGTTATTAATTAAGATACTTTTTAGAATCATTTGACACCCCTAAAAAACAAAAAACAAAACATACATGCAAAAATTAACATGGTGTTTGTCACGCCCCAGGCGGTGGCCGAGTGGTGCAGCAGGCTGAAGCGAAAGTGAAAGTGCAGGTCCAGGACGTCCAGGACCTGTCCAGGCTGCAGAAGTTGGCCTCCATCACCATGAGCTGCCTGGTGCTCTCCAGGTGACTGGTCTGTGAGAGGGGGGGGGGGGAATCATGTGATCACCTCAAGCCTCGGTACTCATCGCCAGAAACCACGTTAGCAACCAAACACAATGGCAGCAATCCCCAACTAAACCTAAATCTGGAGGAATGAATCCTCGTTATTGGTCACATAATGTACACACACACATGTAATGTACACACAGTGAAAATAGTTTCTCTGCATTTAACCCATCCTAGTATTAGGAGCAGTGGGCAGCTATTGGATATACAGCTGCCCGGGGAGCAGAGTAGGGGTTCAGTCAAATGGGGGTGGGCTGAAGTTGTGGTTGGTGTCACATGACAATTTTAAAACGGCCTGTGATGGTTAATCCCACCTGGTAGTGTAATTCAATTAAATGTTATTACATTGTGACCGTCGACATACAATCACATCCCCATGGTGGAATGTATCCTATGGTTACAGCGTGAAGCAGAACCACATGTTCCACCACAGTGACACACTTGGAGAAGTGGAAAGTGGGGAGATGGAATTCCTGCTCACATTGTGAGCTCATATTCCTGTGCTCAGAAAAGACCTCTTACTTTATAATCTACAGTAGGAATTGCTGTGCGTCAGCAGGGGTTGAGACAGGGTTATATTACAATACTAAAAGCATTTGCACATCTACGCAAAAAATTGAAGTCATTTCATCTCAGGCTTATGGATTGATGGATGCATTTTTTAATAAACCGTTGGTATTCTGTGATGTGTAAAGATACAGATCTAGAGCCAACCGTCTCATCCACTGCTTCTGCACTGAAAACACAAATCAAGACGATGGACTTCTTCAGCCTCCTGCTTCTTGCCATGAGTCGTATCTCATTGCCAAGGATTAACCAAGAGTCGCACTGCACGACTGAATCTAAAATCTAAATTAAAAGTAGTGCCACACACATGCCACATGCTGGATCTGTAAAAATCGATATAAAAAAACAACTTTGCAAGTATATTAATCATTATGACTTTCTTGATTTTTAGCGGACAGACAGACAGAGAGAGAGAGAGACAGAGAATCTCAGCATGACGTTAATTATTCAAATCAAACGTTCTCTTCCACATCAGCCTCTAATTGAAGGTAATATTCCACTTCAGGATGAGCTGTTGGTGATTTGTGAAAGGGATTCGACTCAGGGGACAATTGCTAGGAAATAAAAACAAAACATTTTTACTGTGAGGCAAGTTTTCTAAATTCATATATATATATCATATTTCCATCATGCTTTTGTAAATGGTTGTTCATTCAATCCCACGGCACTCAGCTTCTCAACAAGCGTGAGTCATTGGAAGCTGGACCACCTCAGATCTGATTCAACACTCTGTGATGACTGTGTGAGATGTGAAGGTGCTATCAAAAGACCACTACTGACCACCACAGAACCTTCAACCTAGGTATCAACACTCAACTATAGCCAGTCTACGTATCCAACCCTCTACTATAACCAGTCTATGTATCCAACCCTCTACTATAGGCAGTCTACATATCCAAACCCTCTACTATAACCAGTCTATGTATCCAACCCTTGCGTTATAGCCAGTCTACGTATCCAACCCTCTGGTTGTGCCCCCACGCTCTAATCAATCCCAGCTGTTACCCATCGTAATCGGGCCTGCTGAGGCTAATGAACACCTGGGATCTACCCGTCTTAAGGCTGCCAAAGTCCGAGGTTGGGCGCTTGATCATTGGGGAACCTTATGGCTCCCTCCTACTCGAGAACCTGTGTCTCCAGCTCCGACTAAGTCATGTCTCATCCTAGAGAGAGAGAGCTAGAGAGAGAGAGAGCTAGAGAGAGAGCTAGAGAGAGAGAGAGCTAGAGAGAGAGCTAGAGAGAGAGCTAGAGAGAGAGAGCTAGAGAGAGAGAGAGCTAGAGAGAGAGAGAGAGAGAGAGAGAGAGAGAGAGAGAGAGAGAGAGAGAGAGAGAGAGAGAGAGAGAGAGAGCTACAGCGAGAGCTGGAGAGAGAGATGGAGAGAACTGGAGACAAATAGAGAGACAGATAGAGACTTGTATTAAGAAGAATTGTATTATATATATTATATATTATATATATTATATATGTGTGTATATATATATATGTGTGTATATATATATATGTGTGTGTATATATATATATATATATATATCCTCTCTAACATTTCAGAGAAAATGTTTTGTAACAGATTAATCTGTGAAAATACTGATAAAAAAAACTGTGAAATAAACACAAATTTAACAGATTAATCTGTGAAAATACAGAGAAAAAAATGCTTGTCACACAAATATGTGCATCAAAAAAGCACCAACAGCGCCCCTACGGCCCTACCGCCATTTTTTACGGAGGAAAACGTCCTCTGTAAGCTGACATTGAAGTCAAGTCAAGTCAAGTCAAGTTTATTGTCACTTCACAGTTTACAGTTTAGTATAAAGCAGTGATGTGAAATTCTTGTGTGCAATACCCGACGACAGACAGCAGTTATAGAATAAGATAAAATAAAAATAGATAAAAATAGATAAAAATAGAATAAAAAATAGAATAAAAAATAGAATAAGGAATATAAAATAAAAATAAAAAATGCAATTTATAAAATGCAAAAATCAGCACAGAAAAGAGCAATATATATATATAAATCAATGTAATAAAATATACATTGTTATATGTTATACGCCCTTGTTCAGCAGCCTGATGGCCTGACTGTGGAAGCTATCTCTAAGCCTATTTGTACGACACTTGATACTGCGGTATCGCCTGCCTGACGGTAATAGTGAGTAAAGTTCGTGGCTGGGGTGGGCAATGTCTTTTATAATTCTTTTGGCCTTGGCCACGCACCGCTGGTTGTAAATGTCCAGGAGGGAGGGGAGCTCACCTCCAACGATATACTGGGCCGTCCGCACCACCCTTTGAAGCGCTCTGCGCTCGAGTGCCGTGCAGTTCCCGTACCAGGCGGTGATACACCCTGTCAGAACGCTCTCGATGGTGCCGTTGTAGAATGTTCTCAGGATGCGGGGGCCCATGCTGAATTTCTTCAGACGCCTGAGAAAATACAGGCGTTGTTGGGCCTTTTTCACCACGTGTGTGGTGTGCGTGGACCATGTGAGGTCCTC
Source organism: Muraenolepis orangiensis (assembly GCA_027704905.1). Classification (NCBI taxonomy): domain Eukaryota; kingdom Metazoa; phylum Chordata; class Actinopteri; order Gadiformes; family Muraenolepididae; genus Muraenolepis; species Muraenolepis orangiensis. The sequence continues at coordinate 1,745,277 of CM051021.1, read as the reverse complement.
GGAGATGTGCACGCCGAGGAACTTGAAGCTGCTGACCCTCTCTACTGCAACGCCGTCGATGGAGATAGGGCTGTGCTCTCCCCTCTGCCTCCTGAAGTCCACGATCAGCTCCTTGGTCTTCTTGACGTTGAGGGCGAGGCTGTTCTCCTGGCACCACTGCTCCAGCGATCCGACCTCCTCCCTGTAGGCTGTCTCGTCGTCGCCGGCGATCAGGCCCATCACTGTCGTGTCGTCAGCAAACTTGACGATGACGTTGGAGCTGTGCATAGCCATGCAGTCGTGGGTGTAGAGGGAGTAGAGGAGAGGGCTCAGCACGCATCCCTGGGGGGCTCCCGTGTTGAGGGTCAGTGGCTCTGATGTGGTGCTGCCCATCCTCACCACCTGGCGGCGGTCCGACAGGAGGTTCAGTATCCAGCTGCACATGGATGGGGGTACGCCTAGACCTCTCAGCTTGGTGTCGAGCTTGGCAGGAACTATTGTGTTGAATGCTGAGCTGTAGTCCACAAACAGCATTCGCACATAACAGTTCTTCCCCTCCAAGTGGGAAAGGGCAGTGTGGAGGGCCATGGCAATTGCGTCGTCCGTGGATCTATTTTGACGATATGCAAATTGCCATGGGTCCAGCGTGGTAGGTAACACGGAGCAAATAAAGTCCTTGACCAACCTCTCGAAGCATTTGCTAACGATCGAGGTGAGGGCCACAGGTCTGTAGTCATTCAGGCATGTTACCTTGGTTTGTTTAGGGACAGGCACGATGGTGGATATCTTGAAGACCGCGGGGACAACAGCCTGGGACAGGGAGAGGTTGAAGATGTCTGCAAAGACTCCTGCCAACTGGTCTGCGCATGCTCTGAGGACGCGGCCCGGGATGTCGTCGGGGCCTGCCGCCTTACGGATGTTCAGCCGCTTAAAGGTGCGGCGCACATCCGCCTCCGAGATGCGCAGCTGGCTGGTCTCCCCAGTCGGTGCTGGCTTCGGCGGGCTGCCGTTTACGTCGAACCGAGCAAAAAATGTATTTAGCTCTCCTGGGAGGGAGGTAGAGGAGTTCTCTACACAACTGGTTCTCCCTCTGAAGTTCGTTATATTCTGCAGCCCCTGCCACATACCCCTCGCATCGTGTTTCTTGAATTTATCTTCCACTCTGTCCTTATACTCCCGCTTGGCAGTGACGATGGTCTTACGGAGGTCGTAACGGGCTCTCGTATATTCCTCCGTATTCCCGGAACCAAAGGCGGCGTTACGCGCATGTAGGGCAGCGCGAACATCGCCGTTAATCCACGGTTTCTGGTTGGGATATATCCGAACCGACTTGGTCGGAACAACGTCATCTATGCACTTCTTGATGAACCCGGTGACCGACGACGCGTACTCGTTGATGTTATTGTCCGAGGCAACGCGGAACATGTGCCAGTCAGCGTGATCAAAACAATCCTGCAGCGTAGAATCTGATTGGTCCGACCAGCATTGGACCTCCCTCACAGCGATCGGTTGCTGCTTCAGTCTCTGCCTATAGGCGGGGAGCAGCTGGATAGAGCGGTGATCTGATTTGCCGAACGGTGGGCGGAGGAGGGCCTTGTAGCCATCACGGAAGGGAGTGTAGCAGTGGTCGAGGATCCGCTCGCCCCGTGTGTTGCTCTTTATGTGTTGGTAGAACTTCGGGAGAACCTTCTTCAGGTTCGCCTTGTTGAAGTCCCCCGCTACGATGAGAGCAGCCTCGGGGTGGGCCGACTCCTGTTCGCTGATAGCCCCGTACAGTTCCTTCAGCGCTGTGTCCGTGTTGGCTTGTGGGGGAATGTAAACAGCGGTCACGGTTACCGCTGTAAACTCCCGAGGTAGCCAGTATGGACGGCACATAAGCATCAGGTACTCCAGGTCCGGGGAACAGAAAGACTTGAGGGGATGTACATGACTTTGGTTGCACCAAGATCTGTTTATCATGAGACATACCCCCCCTCCGCGATCTTTACCGGAGAGAGCCTTTGTTCTGTCCGCCCGGTGTACGGAAAATCCCGTCGGCTCGATAGCTGCGTCGGTAACCCCCTCCGACATCCATGTCTCCGTAAGGCAGATAATGCAATTGTCCCTAGTTTCCCGGTGGAATTGAATACGAGCCTGTAGTTCGCTTAACTTATTGTCCAGAGACTGTACATTAGCCAGTAGAATGGTGGGTAGTGGGGGGCGATCGGATCGACATCTCAGCCTGACTAGCACGCCGGCTCGCTTCCCTCGCTTCCTCCGGCGACGCTTGCGCGTAATCGTGCCCAAAATGGACGGAGATAATCCAGCTGTGACTTCGGGCGGGACGTCCGAGTCGAAAGAGTGAAAAAACTCCGGTAGGCGGCGAGCGACTGTCGATCTGATCTCCCAAAGTGTGCAGAAGTTATAAGTGAACTTGCTGCTAACATCCTGAACTAAAAAAGTTGCAATAAAAAGAATAAATAACAAAAAACTGCGTCGTCGTGCGGGAGCTCGCGACACGGCAGCCATCTCGTACGGCGCCATACTCCAATATGGCGCCGTACAATATGAAGTCCTGAGTCCTGGTTTAACATGAGTACGGCAGTAAGGGAAGACGTTCCTCCCTTAGCCTCCCTTAAGGGGGGGGGGTCTAGCCAGAGGCTCTGTGAACCAATCAGCAGAGCTCACTGCGCGGGTTGAATTACTTTTAATTTGAATTGATTTAGATTGTAAACTTGAGTTCCTCCTCAAAGCGTTCCAGGTGCATGACGCCAAACGTAAACAGAGAGCATGGCTGACCGTGACAAGGTGGTGATTCTTTGGGTCGCGACAATTGACGTGATTTACGTGCATTACTGGTTTTTACGGTCTTATTTGTGTTCAATACAGGTAAATCTTTACACAACAGAACGATAATCCCTCAAAACTCACTCAATTCCCGCAAAGCGGAGGGAACGTTTTGTGGTACGATCCACATTAAAATACATTTTACTTACTTTTAACAAGCGGGCCACATTCTCCCCTCGGCTTCAAATGTAACTTTTTGATATGCAAAGTGACAGTAAAGTAGGGGAAATAATATTTTTTTATAGACTGGTGAAGCGGGGGAATTGTGTGAAATTTATAATAAACCAGTTTGTTCCGCTGGAGGAATATTAGCAGGAATCCAATCACACTCTCAGGCGATGATGAGAGAACACTTTGTGGCTTTGAACTCAGGGTTCCGTCTCTCTGGCTGTCAGCCCCCTGGCTCAAGGGTAACTCACCAGGCTAACGCCAGCCAATCCATGTGTCTGAACAAAACCCACCCACACACCCACACACACCCACACACACACACACACACCCACACACACACACACACACACACACACACACACACACACACACACACACACACACACACACACACACACACACACAAACATCGCACAACCAGGGGTATCCAAACTATTTTCATTGGGGGCCACATTCAGAAAGATATGAGGAGTCAGGGGCGTGTGTGTGTTGGGGGGGTCTGACTGTACCTCACTCCTGAACACACACTCACAGCCACCCAGGAGTCTGGGTGTCCACGCACATCTCCGTGGTAGAAGCAGTGATCCTGAAACAGAGAGAGAGAGAGAGAGAGAGAGAGAGAGAGAGAGAGAGAGAGAGAGAGAGAGAGAGAGAGAGAGAGAGAGAGAGAGAGAGAGAGAGAGAGAGAGAGAGTTAGATGGGAAGGTGGGGAGCAGAGAGCAGAATCAATACCGCCTCATATCTCATCTCTTTGAAGGAAAACATTAGCAAGGCTATAGAAAATGTTAATGCCAGCTAGCGATGGATTGATTCTGCAGGACGGATTTAGCATGTTTGCACGTGTGTGTGTGTGTTTGCATGTGTTTGTGTGTGTGTGTGTGTGCACATGTCAAGATTCAAGATTCAAGATGTTTTTATTTGCCATTTGCAACGTACAATGGAATGCTTTCTCCCCATTCCCTCCCGCAGTATGAATTTCCTACAACACTACAATACTATACTATACTATACTATACTATACTATACTATACTATACTATACTATACTATTCTATACTATACAATTCTATACAATACTATACTATAATCAACTATACTATACTAAACTATACAATACTATACTATACTATACTATACTCAACCAGGGGTTCTCAAACTAGGGTCCACGGACCCTGACCCAAAGCCAGGGGGTCCACGAAATAATTTGTAAAATTTTCATTTAAAATTTAAAATTAAAATAATTTAATATTTACTGTATATATATATATATATATATAACATATATATATACACATATATATATATATATATATATATATATATATAGCTGTCCGCACCAGACAGCTATATATATATATATATACAAAAAAATATATCTAAAAATATATTATATATTAAATATTATATATATATATATATATATATATATATATATATAATATTTAATATATAATATATTTTTAGATATATTTTTTTGTTTCAATAAAATGCATATCTACAGACGGGGATCATTTGCGCCAATCAAACAAGCATATTGTCTTAATTACTCCAACCCATATTAGCTTTGGGCTAATATAAACTCTGATGTGATTGTGACACATCACGTCAATCATGATAATTAAATAAATGATCATTTCTGCTGCTGCGTAGCTCTGCTTATTAGCCATCCCGCTAGCTGGCGAGCTAAATACAGATCAATATTTCAGTCAGTCCCATCAGTCCACAACGTCACGTCACACGAAGCCCAAACAAACTAAATTGAGAATATTAGCTTTCTGCCAATGATTTGAGTAAGGAGCAATACCATCATTATATGAAAGTCAGCCTTAGACTGGTCATTTTAAATGTCTGGGTTTATTAGGACTATGCCACATCTTGTTACTGTTCATAGTCATAGGACAGTGTCTTGTTACTGTTCAGTCATAGGCTAGAGAACGAGCTGGGTGCTAGCTGAGGGACGCTAGAGAACGAGCTGGGTGCTAGCTGAGGGACGCTAGAGAACGAGCTGGGTGCTAGCTGAGGGACTTAAAAATTTAAATTAAAGCTATTCTGACTATTCCATCCGGTCTCCCAGGAGCCTGGCGGGACGCTTGGTTCGGCAGAGCGTGAAATTAGCTAATTTAATTCAGTGCTCCTTTACAGATCCCCTGAGAAGACAAACAGAACTATTGTGAGACGGACCACTCGGCCCTCTGAAGGCCAGCGACGGGCTCGGTTCAGACACCACTGACCACGGAGGAGGAGGAGAAGCTTAAGCCTTAAGAAGGAGAAAGAGCCCTGAACAACCAGCTTGAGAGCTCCAGCTGAAGGCGGATGACGCCTCATCTGTTCCACTGTGGGAGCTGGACCACTGGAGCTGTTGACACGATGGATAGAAGACAACACACTCAAACACCGCCATTACTCTAGTCCCGGGGATGAGGAGAAAGAAAGTGGAAATTTGGTTTGGATTTAGTTTATGGCCGAGACGATTGCAGTACAATTAAAAGTCATTATTAAAAAAATTTTTTATCTCTCCATTAAATGACGGGAGCCTAAATGATGTACAGTATGTGTGTGTGTGTGCACACGTCTCCAGTATTTGTGACATTTATATCAGGGTGTGTGTGCGTGTATATGTGTGTGTGTGTGTGCGTGTATATGTGTGTGTGTGTGTGTGCGTGTATGTGCGTGTGCGTCTTCACAGTTGTGACAGGAAGTGAGAGGCAGGAAGTGGGAGGATGCGAGAAGTAAACTTCACCAATGTTCAAATCTCTCCGAGAGCTGCACCTTGTGTGGCCCTTTAAGAGTCTCTCTTTCTCTCTCTCTCTCTCTCTCTCTCTCTCTCTCTCTCTCTCTCTCTCTCTCTCTCTCTCTCTCTCTCTCTCTCTCTCTCTCTCTCTCTCTCTCTCTCTCTCTCTGCTACCTGCCCAGATATTGTCAGCCCACCCAGGGCGTTAATAAAGGTTTAGTTCTCTGTGGTGTCTTCAGGGCTTAGTGTTTAGTTCTCTGTGGTGTCTTCGGGGCTTGGTCTCGTGTTGAGTTATTTGTTGTGTTTACACCCTAACATCATCCACTCATCCCTACGCTACGCTCACTGATGGTACAGATGACGTGTTATATTCTATACACTATTGCCTCGGTTAATAACAATAAATATAATATGTTGTATTTGAACCACGTGTCTGGACTCCACCTCTGAGCCTGGTCCTAAGGGCTCACACAGGACTCTGTGAGACAGAACAACGTGTCTCTCTGTTGAAGTGGTCCAGCTCATCTATTGGACAGACAGAACCAGAGGGGAACTCACAAGGCTTCCACGCTGAGGACCATGGGACAAATGTGATTTAGCTTTGGTGTTCCTTCAAGTTAAAAACAAACCCATTTCCACCATTCGGTCACTGAATGTTTGAAAAACATCAGTGTTATAGTGAGGGACCACAAGCAATTGCTTTATGTCATCTGACCATATTTCAATGCTTTGGATGCTCATCTAAATATTGAATATTAAATGAAAATGAATCTGGGAAAATTCACATATAGCCTATCTGGCTGCAAAAGTGTACCTTTGTCGGAATGCAAACAAAAATAATAAACATACCGCAAAACCTAACATAAGCACTACGGGATATGGTGTGTTATATTAGGCTAGGCTACTACTGTCTCGTTTTTCCCCCTCCGATCTCAGTCTTCTCATATTATAAGAAAGGAACACAAGTTTGTGTACGTTGTCCGGGAGAAGTGAGCTCTGTGTCTTGCTCACAATGAAGCCGCCTTTTGAAAAGATGCGCTCCGATGGCGTGGAAGTGGAAGGGATGGAGTGGATGCGTTTAGCTGCTCTGGTAAGCTTAGGATAGCATTCCTAATTTATTTTCCACCAAGTCAGGTCCTCCAAGTATGTCTTCATTTCATTGTTCTCAGCTTCCGCCTGTTGCTCTTCACCAGAAGCCATCAGCATTGATATCTCCTGCTGCTTTTCCCTTTGCCTCCTTGGTGCGGGCTCACTGTCCTCTGCACCGCTGCTGTCCTCTGTCTGAGCAGTAGCTTAGTAGTTCATGTTCTTCTGCTGGAGATAAACTCTCAGCCAGATCCGACACCGTTGAGTACGCGTCGTCCCGTTTCTCTGCATCGAGGAATGACAAGCTCTTAAACTGTGGGTCTAGGACAGCAGCTCGAAATTGACTGACTCACGTGTCCGAATTTTTATTTTATTTTTATTTTTTCCTGCAAACAACGACCAATGAAAACTTGATCGACTAATGACTCTTTGGTCGATTAACCTTTGGTCGACTAATAGGGGGCAGCCCTAGTAACAGGTTTACGTCAGAAGTGTACTTCAAAAGTTCACATCACACTTTTAGGTCACAAGTGTACGTCACAGGTGTACGTGACACGTGTACGTCACAAGTAGGGCTGCCCCCGATTAGTCGACCAACGATGAATCGACCAAAGAGTCATTAGTCTATCAAGTTTTTATTGGTCACTAATCACAGAAAAAAAGTGACAGAGGACACCAAAGAAGCAAAGGGAAAAGCAGCAGGAGATATCAATGCTGATGGCTTCTGGTGAAGAGCAACAGGCGGAAGCTGAGAACAATGAAATGAAGACATACTTGGAGGACCCAACCAAGGAATGATAAGGGACCACTGACTTGGTGGGAAATAACTGCTAACAGCTAAACGCATCCACTCCATCCACTCCATCCCTTCCTCATCCACTCCATCCCTTCCACATCCACTCCATCCCTTCCTCATCCACTCCATCCCTTCCTCATCCACTCCATCCCTTCCTCATCCACTCCATCCCTTCCACATCCACTCCATCCCTTCCTCATCCACTCCATCCCTTCCACATCCACTCCATCCCTTCCACATCCACTCCATCCCTTCCTCATCCACTCCATCCCTTCCACATCCACTCCATCCCTTCCACATCCACTCCATCCCTTCCTCATCCACTCCATCCCTTCCTCATCCACTCCATCCCTTCCACATCCACTCCATCCCTTCCACATCCACTCCATCCCTTCCACATCCACTCCATCCCTTCCTCATCCACTCCATCCCTTCCACATCCACTCCATCCCTTCCTCATCCACTCCATCCCTTCCTCATCCACTCCATCCCTTCCTCATCCACTCCATCCCTTCCACATCCACTCCATCCCTTCCTCATCCACTCCATCCCTTCCACATCCACTCCATCCCTTCCTCATCCACTCCATCCCTTCCACATCCACTCCATCCCTTCCTCATCCACTCCATCCCTTCCTCATCCACTCCATCCCTTCCACATCCACTCCATCCCTTCCTCATCCACTCCATCCCTTCCTCATCCACTCCATCCCTTCCTCATCCACTCCATCCCTTCCACATCCACTCCATCCCTTCCTCATCCACTCCATCCCTTCCACATCCACTCCATCCCTTCCTCATCCACTCCATCCCTTCCTCATCCACTCCATCCCTTCCTCATCCACTCCATCCCTTCCACATCCACTCCATCCCTTCCACATCCACTCCATCCCTTCCTCATCCACTCCATCCCTTCCTCATCCACTCCATCCCTTCCTCATCCACTCCATCCCTTCCACATCCACTCCATCCCTTCCACATCCACTCCATCCCTTCCTCATCCACTCCATCCCTTCCTCATCCACTCCATCCCTTCCTCATCCACTCCATCCCTTCCTCATCCACTCCATCCCTTCCACATCCACTCCATCCCTTCCTCATCCACTCCATCCCTTCCTCATCCACTCCATCCCTTCCACATCCACTCCATCCCTTCCTCATCCACTCCATCCCTTCCACATCCACTCCATCCCTTCCTCATCCACTCCATCCCTTCCACATCCACTCCATCCTTTCCTCATCCACTCCATCCCTTCCTCATCCACTCCATCCCTTCCACATCCACTCCATCCCTTCCTCATCCACTCCATCCCTTCCTCATCCACTCCATCCCTTCCTCATCCACTCCATCCCTTTCACATCCACTCCATCCCTTCCACATCCACTCCATCCCTTCCTCATCCACTCCATCCCTTCCTCATCCACTCCATCCCTTCCACATCCACTCCATCCCTTCCACATCCACTCCATCCCTTCCTCATCCACTC
>CM051021.1:1718703-1726203 GCA_027704905.1 Muraenolepis orangiensis | reverse complement strand
CTCTTGTTGCCGTTGCCAACGGATTAGGTGAGGATGCTGTGCCTGTGGTCCCGGTGAGAGAGAGAGAGAGAGAGAGAGAGAGAGAGAGAGAGAGAGAGAGAGAGAGAGAGAGAGAGAGAGAGAGAGAGAGAGAGAGAGAGAGAGAGAGAGAGAGAGAGAGAGAGAGAGAGAGAGAGAGAAGGATGGAGAGGGAAGGAGACAGAAGGACAGAGAAAGAGAAAGAGAGAGGGAGGGAATGATGCAGAGAGAGGACAGAGAGAGAGAGAGAAGGACAACTTGGTCTTGAACCAGCACCCCCCCTGTGGTGCAGCCTGCTAATTCCGATTAGTCTTAGCCTCTCCATCCCACCCAAAGGAGCACCAATGAACCAGTCTGGGTCTCCTGTCCACAGCAGCAAACAAGCAGCGTTTAAAGCTCAGCCTCTCGGTGTTGCCGTGGTGATGTTTTCACTGTCCAAGAACAACATGACATGAGCACATATGTATATATATATATATATATATATATATATATATATATATATACTATATATATATATATATATACTATATATACTATATATATATATATACAGTATATGTATGTATATATTTGTGGCGGGGACTTGGGGCTTGGTAACAGGAAGGTTGCCGGTTCAAGTCCCCGAAACACCTGGGCACTGCCACGGTGCCCTTGAACAAGGCACCAGACCCCTCCCCTGCTCCCCTGTATATCCAATAGCTGATACGCACTTCTCCTAATACTAGGATGGGTTAAATGAGAGGAACTCATTTCACTGAGTGTGTATGTGACCAATAAAGAGAATTGAATCCTCCAGATTTAGATTTATATATATACTGTATATATATACTGTATATGTATACTGTATATGTATACTGTATATGTATACTGTATATATATACTGTATATATATACTGTATATGTATACTGTATATATATACTGTATATATATACTGTATATGTATACTGTATATATCGTTGAGAGTAAATGGACGTAACGTGTGGCCGGGCTACATTAAAAAGCATACAAATGAGCAAAAAGATAGTAAATTTGGTGGTAAATAATTGATTTCAGCCGTCTCTTCTACACGACCCCATCCTCCAATTCACATCTCTTTGCCCTCTTTCTATCTCACCCCTCCATCATCCTGCTGGTTCTCTCCTATCTCCATCTGAAAGTGGGTCAAGACCTCCCAGACGCCCAGTGAGATCTGGTTCTGGGTCGTTTGGTCGCCACCGTTCTTCACCCAGTGGACTGAAGACAGACAAGCAGCAGAGGAGCAGCAGAGGGCAAGATTACAGATTACAGATGTTTCTATTTGCCATTTGCAACACCTAAAATTGAATCCATCTCCTCCCGCAGTATTAAATACCTACAATTTAACACAATATACTATACTATGTACTACACGTATATTATACAACACTATACTATAGCAATACTGTTAAAAATAAAAATAACAGTAAAAATAACAATAAAAGTAACAATAAAGTACTGATGGATGATATTGAATGTGTTGAATTATGCAAAAATAATTGAAAAAGCATTTTAAAGTGCCAGTAGTGCAGCAGCCTCATGAATGCAGTCGCTTTCCATTAAGACAAACGGTTTAGACTCCCGTTGCCCGGACACAGTGAAGTCTGGAGGATCAGGACAGAAACCTGCTCATATATTTTCCACGATGCATGTCACCGCTGTTCACTAGACAGCCTAGCTGCAGGTTTAACAAGCGTTTCCACGGATGACATCTATGTGCTCTCGACCGCGATCATCACCCGTGATCATTCTGCACATGTTACCCCCTTAGCTTACAGGTCCAATAGGCCAATTCACCTTCACATCTAGACCAGGGTTTGCCAAACACTAGAACGCAGAGGCCCAGTTTGAAATCTAAAAATCTTTTGCGGCCCACCCAAACCTTTATTCACAACTCTGACCAACACACGAGTTAAGATTAAGTATTTCCATGTATACAGTTTGTATATTTTTATTTATAATTTGCACGTTGCAACACATGTACACTTATATACACTTTTGCACACTTTTTGTTTTTTTTTGTCAATATTTTATCATAATTATTGTTTTATTATTTATATTTGTATGTATTTTTATATTTATTATAATTATCACGATTATTAATATTTATTATATTATGATGTTTTTTCCCCCCAACCAAAAACAATTTTTTGTTGTTTTCTTTATTTAATGTAAATGGCCTCTCGCGTCCCCACCTGCAGTACCTTGACGGCCCACCAGTGGGCTGCGGGCCACACTTTGGGTAACACTGATCTACATCACTCCAGTGTATTTACTCACTTCAGCTCATTTCAATTAGTCAATTGAATTGAGCGAAGTTGTTTCAGAGCGGTGAGACTGCAGTAGCAGCATCAGACCACTAGAAGTCGTGGTAGCGGGGGGATCATCTATTCCTCTCAATTTATTCCTATAGGGCGCTCTGCTCCTGTTAGCTTTTGTCAGCATTCTGACAAACACCAGAGAGGAGCAACTAACCCAGAGAGCACGGCCTGGTTTGGGTCAATTGGGTCAAACTCAAGTCTTGCAGTCAGGGTGGGGGGTCTACTTGTTGCTCGGTAGGACAGTCGGAGGCTCATGAAAAGTCTGGTTTGTGGCGTTGTAAAAACCAAAAAGAGAACTTACCGATTCCATTCCACTCTGAGCACCAAGCGCAGGTCACCTGAGGACAGCAGGATGTCCCCCTGGTCCGGGTAGCGGTCCTGGTGAGGCAGAACAAGGAGCTGGTTAGACCGGGTCGCTACAGGACACACAAAAGAGAGGACGGCAGTAGCTCTGTTGGGACTTGGCTTGGGAACCAAGGAGGGTCGCCGGGTTAAGTCCCTGAAAAAAAGGACCGAGTATGGAGTGAAAACCGGTACTTGGAAAAAGGTGCCAGTCTCCTGGGTACTGCCGAAGTGCCCTTGAGCAAGTTACCAGACCCCTACACCCCGGGCAGCTGTATATACAATAGCTGCCCACTGCTCCAAATACTAGGATGGGTTAAATGCTTGTGTGTACATGTATATGACCAATGAAGAATCCCCCAGATTTAGATTAGAAGAGGCCCATTCTGGAGGTCTCTGGGCCTCCAGATCATACAAATTCAGAGTGGAATGAAAAGCCTCAGATTGAAAGGTTGTATGGGCTGTTGCTTCATCAGAAGAGGTTATGGAAAGTTTACCAGCGGTGGAAGTTTTGCTCTTATTAAATTTTTATGTTCTAAACACAAACAATTTTTATCTTGACAGTAAGCTGTGAAGGACAGGAAGAGGAAAAACTCTTTTAAACCCGGTCGAGGCATTACCCCACCGTGTTCCTTTCATTCTGTCTGCATGTGTGGGGGGAGGAGGGGGAGAGGGGAGGGGGGAGGGGAGAGGTAGGGGGGAGGTTGGGGAGGGATGTGACAGCGTTATCTCTCGTGTCTTCCCCGCCGCTCCTCAGCCTCACAGTGGATATCACGCTATCAGCCACGGCGCCGTGGTTACCATCCAGAGACACATTTATGTCCTCATCTGCTCTCTTCCTCTCCCTCCCCCTCCCTCCCCCTCTCTCCCTCCCCCCTCCCCTCTCCCCACCCCCCCCTCCCAACCCTTTTGGTTGGTTAATTGGGTCTGAATAGATGAATAGATGTGGGTAAGCCGTGGCTATAGGTTAATATATTTAAATGAGTGGGGATGACTCACAGGTTAAAGATAACAATGTCTGGGTCAGGAATAGTGAAGGAATAAGTGATAAATGAACTAGCTTCATGACTGTATGCTCTATAAGGAATAAGAGATAAATCAACTAGCTTCATGACTGTATGCTCTATAAGGAATAAGAGATGAATCAACTAGCTTCATGACTGTATGCTCTATAAGGAATAAGAGATGAATCAACTAGCTTCATGACTGTATGCTCTATAAGGAATAAGAGATAAATCAACTAGCTTCATGACTGTATGCTCTATAAGGAATAAGAGATAAATCAACTAGCTTCATGACTGTATGCTCTATAAGGAATAAGAGATAAATCAACTAGCTTCATGACTGTATGCTCTATAAGGAATAAGAGATAAATCAACTAGCTTCATGACTGTATGCTCTATAAGGAATAAGAGATAAATCAACTAGATTCATGGCTGTATGCTCTATAAGGAATAAGAGATAAATCAACTAGCTTCATGGCTGTATGCTCTATAAGGAATAAGATATAAATCAACTAGCTTCATGGCTGTATGCTCTATAAGGAATAAGAGATAAATCAACTAGCTTCATGGCTGTATGCTCTATAAGGAATAAGAGATAAATCAACTAGCTTCATGGCTGTATGCTCTATAAGGAATAAGAGATAAATCAACTAGCTTCATGGCTGTATGCTCTATAAGGAATAAGAGATAAATCAACTAGCTTCATGGCTGTATGCTCTATAAGGAATAAGAGATAAATCAACTAGCTTCATGGCTGTATGCTCTAGGAATAAGATATAAATCAACTAGCTTCATGGCTGTATGCTCTATAAGGAATAAGAGATAAATCAACTAGCTTCATGACTGTATGCTCTATAAGGAATAAGAGATAAATCAACTAGCTTCATGGCTGTATGCTCTATAAGGAATAAGAGATAAATCAACTAGCTTCATGGCTGTATGCTCTATAAGGAATAAGAGATAAATCAACTAGCTTCATGGCTGTATGCTCTATAAGGAATAAGAGATGAATCAACTAGCTTCATGGCTGCATGCTCTATAAGGAATAAGAGATAAATCAACTAGCTTCATGGCTGTATGCTCTATAAGGAATAAGATATAAATCAACTAGCTTCATGGCTGTATGCTCTATAAGGAATAATTGATCAATCAACCAGCTTAATGACTGTATGCTCTAGACCCACTGGGGTCTTCAGATATCAATGGTGGTGTCACCAGGAGATACAGAACATTTTCCTATCCATCCTACAAACCAACAAAACAAAGAAAAATGACAAATATTCAATAAAGAGGTTGTTGGCAGTTGAGTCACGCCAAACGACATGGAGCACACAAGACAGAGGCTGACAGGCGCTCTCTCTCCCTCTCCCTCTCCCCCCCCCCCCCCCCCCCTCTCTCTCTCTCTCTCTCTCTCTCTCTCTCTCTCTCTCTCTCTCTCTCTCTCTCTCTCTCTCTCTCTCTCTCTCTCTCTCTCTCTCTGACAGCAAAGGGGCCCGACATTTGCCTTCATTTACATTAGCCAATCACAGGTGAGCACGACAGATTTAGTATCCAGGCGGTTTACAGTATATGTCTTAGAGCAGTGGTCTTCAACGAGGGGTCCCGCAGGGGGTCTGGCAGGAGGTACTGCAGGGGGTTCACCAACATGATAAATGCAGAAACCAATTCCTGCTACCACCTTTCCCCCATGTTTCACCCAAATTCCACCTTCAAGTCAGTGCTTTCTCCACAGGGAGGTCCAGGTAATAGACATACATAGACCCAAACAAAAAGCTATGCACCCGCTTGGGGACTCCCCATCACCTGGAGCTGGTTATCCAGAGGCTTTTTATGGGCTGTTTTTTATTCCTTATATCTGGGACTACTTCATTATTTTTCCTGCCTAACAGATGGGGCTTGGCTAGGGGTCCTAATGAGGGTCATCCCTCCACAATATAGCTGCCCACACTTGGCCTGACGCTTCAATTATCTCACCCCCTGTGGGTTTGTTTGCTTGGGGAGGCTTCTGTTATCCACCGTGTTGCTGACAAGCCCTTGTGGTAACAAATACTAAAACTGTTTAAGAATAATTCTCACTGTTTAAAATAGACACACAACAACATTTACTACCAGCACCGATTGTCCTCGGGAGGAACAGGAAGCAGAAGGAGGTGCAAGTTCCTCTTCTCTGAGACCCATCTCTCTGCAGGCCATCTTGAGAGGAGCCATGGTGCAATCACACTTAATAATAATAATAATAATAATAATAATAATAATAAATTATATTTATAATGCACTTTTAATTTGTGTGGGCAAAACTCAAAATGCTACAGAGTAAAAATGGTTTAAATAAAACAACAATAAAAGCAGCGACGTTTACGCCGGCATGGCAACCAGTGTTTTTGTTTTTTTTAAATCTAGTGAAAAGCTAGTTCTAGGAGGGCGTTACAGTCTGTGTGTCCTCAGCTGTTTGAGAGGCGTCCACAGTCTGTGGTGTCCTCAGCTGGTTTGGGAGGGCGTTCCACAGTCTGTGGTGTCCTCAGCTGGTTTGGGAGGGCGTTCCACAGTCTGTGGTGTCCTCAGCTGGTTTGGGAGGGCGTTCCACAGTCTGTGGTGTCCTCAGCTGGTTTGGGAGGGCGTTCCACAGTCTGTGGTGTCCTCAGCTGGTTTGGGAGGGCGTTCCACAGTCTGTGGTGTCCTCAGCTGGTTTGGGAGGGCGTTCCACAGTCTGTGGTGTCCTCAGCTGGTTTGGGAGGGCGTTCCACAGTCTGTGGTGTCCTCAGCTGGTTTGGGAGGGCGTTCCACAGTCTGTGGTGTCCTCAGCTGGTTTGGGAGGGCGTTCCACAGTCTGGGAGCAGCGGAGCAGAAGGCTCGGTCTCCCATGGTTTTCATTACTTGAACTAACAGAAGACATATCTCCTGGAGGAACCAAGGGACTCTGCAGGTGATGCACCACTGAAAAATCCCTCTCTCTTATCAACTCCAAATCTTTGTGCCGGGGAAATTGTACAGGGGATGTGAGGAGAAGTCCCTGGCAGTGGCAGTTCTGCACATGGCTTGGAGCTTTGCTGTGTGGAACAGAGAGAGGGAGAGGGAGAGGGAGAAAGAGAGAGAGAAAGAGAGAGAGAGAGAGAGAGAGAGAGAGAGAGAGAGAGAGAGAGAGAGGAGAGAGAGAGAGAGAGGAGAGAGAGAGAGAGAGGAGAGAGAGAGAGAGAGAGAGAGAGAGAGAGAGAGAGAGAGAGAGAGAGAGAGAGAGAGAGAGTAAGAAAGAGAGAGAGAGAGAGAGAGAGAGAGAGAGAGAGAGTTGCGTTCTAAGAAGGTATAAAAAGGTGGGAGATGGAGAGTAGGCCCGCAATCACTTCTGTAAAGCTGAGAGGGCTTCAAGAGCCATGGCGCGGTGAAGGGAGAAATGAGAAGAGGGAGGGAGGGGGGAGAGAGAGAAGGAGGGAGGGAGGGAGAGAGAGAGAGAGAGAGAGAGAGAGAGAGAGAGAGAGAGAGAGAGAGAGAGAGAGAGAGAGAGAGAGAGAGAGAGAGAGAGAGAGAGAGGAGAGGGAATGTAGCTGAGAAGATGTTAGGGGGGGGGGGTGCAGTAGTAGATGGAGGACGGTCGAGGTTACAGACACAATGAGGATGGGGGACTGTCGAAGCCCCCCTGAGGGCCGATCTACGCACTAACGGCTCTTCTCAGTCCTGTGGCCCAAAAGCGGTGGAATGAACTTCCCACGGATGTCAGGACTGCAGAGTCACTGCCCATCTTAAACTACTGGCTGAAAACTCACCTCTTCAGGAATCACTACCCAGATCCTTCCACCTAGCG
>CM051021.1:1708703-1713703 GCA_027704905.1 Muraenolepis orangiensis | reverse complement strand
ACACGTCACTAAAGTATGCAGTGCCTCTAGGAGTCTGAATGAGGTTTATGACGATTGGAAGCGCATTGAGGTGCCTGACCATAACACACGTCGCAGAGTCGACACCTGTGAATCAGTAACAAAGAAGATTTGTAATAATGCAATGGACCTTTTAGACACAAGAAAGGCTAAAGGTCAAATGCATGAAGAACAATTCATGGAAGAGATAGTGTCTGTAGCCTCAGGCAAGACAGGCACCAGCTCTCGCCACACTAAATTCTCCTCTGCAAGCAGAACAAGTGCAGCTGCTGAGGTTGCTGCTAACCAAGCCACCTTAAAAGTCCTGCTAGAGCAAGAGCGTCATATTGAAGAACTTCAGAGACTTGAAGCTGAAGCTGCACAGTTTAAAGCGAGACAGGAGGCTGAAGCCGCCCAGTTAAAAGCCAAGATGGAGGCTGAAGCCGCCCAGTTAAAAGCCAAGATGGAGGCTAAAGCCGCCCAGTTAAAAGCCAAGCAGGAGGCTGAAACTGCAGAAATACAAAGAGTGCTAGAAGCCAAACGCAGAGAACTAAATCGATTGGAAACTATTAAGAAGTTAAAGGCTGCCAAGGCACGACAGCAAGTGTATGAGCAGAGCGAATGTTCAGCTCAAGCAGCTAAACGAAGTGATTGCTCAGATGAAGAAGTAAATGAGCTTCTCCATCGACATGTCTCTGTGAAGAGTGAAGTGGAAATCAAGCCTCAAACTAGCCTATTACAGCACCGTTCTCCACCACGAGCTGTATCACAAACAAGGCAAGAAGACAGATCTGAAGACAGCACCGCAACGCTTGTCAGATTGTTCGCAGAAACCATCAGTGCAAGTCGCATTCCTATACCTGAACCTACAGTGTTCAATGGCGACCCACTCAGATACAACGACTGGAAGGTGTCCTTTCAGACGCTTGTTGGCAGGAAGAACATACCAGCCGAAGAGAAGATATATTATCTGCGCAAGTACGTGGGTGGATCTGCCAAGAAGGCCATAGAGAGCTACTTCTTACTAGGCACAGAGTCAGCCTATTATGCAGCATGGCACATCCTAGATGAGCGATATGGCGATCCATTCCTCATTGCCAAGGCCTTCAGAGATAAGATTGAGTCATGGCCCAAGATAAGTTCCAAATGCAGTATGGAACTTCAAGAACTCGCCGACTTCCTGCGCAGCTGTGAGGCTGCCATGTCTCAGGTCAGAGGTCTTGAAATACTTAATGATTGCAACGAGAACCAGAAAATACTCTTCAAACTTCCAGACTGGCTGACTTCAAAATGGCATAGGAAGGTCATGGCCACAGAAGAAGAAACTCGCATGTTCCCGAGTTTCAGCCAGTTTGTCAAGTTCCTCACACGTGAAGCCAGAATCGCTTGTCACCCAATAACCGCTCGTCATGCTCTGAAGGCAGGGGAGAGTATTCTGGACAAGGGTTCCAGGAGCAGAGATCCTGGAGCAAGGGTTTTAGCAACCAGCTCAGATGAGAAAGCCGTCGCCACAGGCTGTGTCTTCTGTGAGAGGGCAGGACACAGTCTGCAGAAGTGTCGCAAGATTATGCAGATGACAATCAGTGAACGAATTAAGTTTGTCCAAGAGAAGAGCTTGTGTTTCGGCTGTCTGAAGTCTGGCCATCGCTCCAAGGACTGTAGAGATAGAAACACCTGCGACACCTGTGAGAGAAAACATCCAACTTGCCTCCATGATGATCGCACCAAGGAAGAAAGGATGTCAACAAGGCCGGATGGAGCAAGGAACAGTGAAAAGTACAAAGAAAGAGAGAATAATCAGCCACAAAACCAGGCAGAGAGACCATCACGTGAGGCGACATCGTTTAGAGTCATCCAGAATGATGGGAACACTCATACATCCACAATAGTTCCAGTGTGGGTGTCATCTACAAGTGAGCCAAGTCGTGAGGTTCTGGTGTACGCACTCCTCGATACACAAAGTGACACAACCTTTATCCTCGAAGAGACAGCAAAGGCTCTCAACACAAAAGGTGAACCAGTTCAGCTAAAGCTCTCCACGCTAGCTTCAAGAAACACAGTCGTGTCCTGTTGGAAGCTGACAGGTCTACAAGTAAGAGGATTCAATTCAGACAAGATAATCACTCTGCCAGTGACTTACTCAAGAGAGTTTATCCCTGCAAACAGAGACCATATTCCCACACCAGAGACAGCGAAGGCATGGCCTCATCTTGAACACATTGCAGATGAGATCGCTTCTCAGCAAAGCTGTGATGTCGGCCTGTTAATTGGCTACAACTGTGCTCAAGCCCTCATTCCAAGACAAGTGGTGACTGGTGAGGAACATCAGCCGTTTGCTCAGAGAACAGACTTGGGCTGGAGTGTGGTGGGATATGGTAAACCGTGTCTCAACTATGGAGATACAATCGGAATCAGTCACCAAGTCATTGTGAAGCAAGTGACGCCAGGTCTACCGTCCTCTTCCGACCTCACAAGTGAAGTGCACTATGTCTGTAGAACACAGATCAAGGAAGTTGTGTTACCTGCAGATGCCATAAAGATGCTGGAGTCTGACTTCGCTGAAAGAGTGTCAGAAGCCAGCCCCATCTCTCAAGAGGATCTAAGGTCGAAAATGGAGAAGGGCATCAAGTTAAAGAGCGACGGTCATTATGAAATGCCGCTGCCATTCAAGAAGGAAAGGCCTAACTTACCTGATAACAAGATCTGTGCTATCCATCGTCTCAATTGCTTAGAAAGAAAGTTGAGAAGAAACGATCAGTACCACAAAGACTACAAGACCTTCATGGATGGGACCATAACCCGCGGAGATGCAGAAAGGGTCCCAGAGGAAGACATCTACAAAGCTCCAGCTTGGTATATCCCACATCATGGGGTGTATCATCCACAAAAGCCTGGGAAGATACGTGTTGTCTTCGATTGCTCCGCCAAGTACCAAGGGACATCCTTGAACGACTATCTCCTGACGGGTCCAGAGTTGACAAACACCTTAGTGGGAGTTCTGTATCGCTTCCGAAGAGGTCCTGTGGCAAATCGTGTAGAACGCATCAAGCAAAGCACAGAGTCTACACAATGGAAGCCCAGACTTTCTTTGGCAGAAAGAGTTACCAAGTGGAGAAGTCAAGGTGGGAGAGATCGCAAGTGACGACCCTGAACTTAAGAAGGCCCAGGTTCTCAACACCCAGGCGCAGTCGGAAGTGACCTTTCCTGTGGAGGCCAAGGACCGAAGTTATTGTATTTAGTTTTGTTTACTTTCTATGTAGTATGTTGGTTCTAAGTCATTGTAAAATCATATACAATTGATATGTTTGGTGGGAGTGTAACTGCCTCTGTGTTCAGTTTGAGTTTTGGTTCCTACCAGTTTTTGGTTCCTACCTAAATGCTGTAGAGTAAGAGCGGAACTAATGGTTGAAGCGCACAGTGTTCCGGGGACGTTTTATGCCGACGCACACGCGTGTAGAAATCTCTATATAAGAGAAAGTTCCGTCACAGTCAGTCAGTTCGGTCGATCAGTTCAGTCAGTGAAGTTCCATAATTTCCTCTCTTATTGCATGCAGCCAATAAGGTACGTTTGGTGTTGTGGTTGTTAGCTGTGTGTAAGCTCAAGCCAGGTAGCTAAAGTGCTAACGAAATGTTTGCTAAGTGAGTTTATTATTATTATTATTATTGCAGAAGGATTTAATGTGTTTTGTAGGTTAAGTTCATTTTGGTTAACAATATTGTAAAGACATGTGACACTAAGAGACGAAGTAGAAATAATATGGATGTATGTTGTTATTGTTTGATCTGTGATTTATTGTATTTCATGTGTGTGTTTCACAGTTCTCACGGTCTGGATTTGAATAAATCCTACCAGTATCATAAAGAACGCATAGCTGTCATCATTGCATGAGAGGGAGTTACAGTGTCCACGGTCAGGAACTCAAAGCACGGCCGCTGATGAGTCCTCCCCTGTGGGGACAGAAGACGGAGATGGACCCCCTGTCCTCCAACTCTCCATCATAGAAGGAGGCATTTAACACAGAGAGAGAGAGAGAGAGAGAGAGAGAGAGAGAGAGAGAGAGAGAGAGAGAGAGAGAGAGAGAGAGAGAGAGAGAGAGAAAGAGAGAGAGTCTGTATGTATCTGTCTCTCTCTCTCTCTCTCTCTCTCTCTCTCTCTCTCTCTCTCTGTGTCTCTGTCTCTGTCTGTGCACACTAGGCCACGACTCTGTCTGTCTGTCTGTGTTTGTGTCTGGCTGCGAGCAAAGGTGTCTGTGTGCAGTTGGCATCTGACAGCAAAGACTCAAAAGAAAACGTTTGCTTTGACGACAAGCCACGCCCCCACCACCACCACCACCACCACCACCACCACCACCACCACCACCACCACCACCCCCTCCCATAAGCACCACCACCACCTCCCTCCCATAAGCACCACCACCACCACCACCCCCCTCCCATAAGCACCACCACCACCCCCATCAGCACCACCCCCACATCCCCCTCTCATCAGCATCACCTCCTCCATCACCCCCCCCCCCCCCCCACCACATCCACCTCTGACAATCATGTGTAAATATCCTCCAATAAACCACAGTGATAGCCTCTCACGAGGACACACATGTAAGGGAGACTAGGGGAGGACTCCAAAACAGCCAAAGGAATGAAAAGCAAAACCCCCCCCAGCTATTCCTGGCACCCTATCACTTCTAGTACCCTAAACTAAGAACACAATACAACGTCCTACTAGCTGTCCCACCTAATCTAATCCCAGAAATACAGGAGGCGACACCCGCCTGGAAAAGCTAACCTAGTGTATCTAGACAGGGTTGAACCTAAGTGATGCGTGGTGTAAACCCATGGGCGTCTTACCTCGGCGTACCTCGCCCTCCCCATGGGGCTTCACTACTGGGGAAAAATGGTGAATGAAGAGGAACGAGAAGCGGGCCCAACACAGAGTGCTAACAGCACGCCAAACAAACATATCATCCCCTCTACTCCCACACAAAGGGAGTGGGAGACTGAAG
>CM051021.1:1668703-1703703 GCA_027704905.1 Muraenolepis orangiensis | reverse complement strand
TTGCTCATGGGCACCTTGGCAATGCCCAGGAGGCAAACTGGCCACCAGTACCAGTACCAGTTCTCCATAGGATCTCGTTGTGATCCTCCAAAACTATCTAAAAGAAACGAGAGAATTTGGACCGGAGAGAGAAGAGTCAGCACTTTACTCCTCTCACATTGTGATAGTGTGTTCCCTGTAGAGAGGACCAGCTGGGCTCCAACAGGACCACAGGGAGTTAGAGAGGACCGGCTGGGCTCCATCAGGACCACAGGGAGTTAGAGAGGACCGGCTGGGCTCCAACAGGACCACAGGGAGTTAGAAAGGACCGGCTGGGCTCCATCAGGACCACAGGGAGTTAGAGAGGACCGGCTGGGCTCCATCAGGACCACAGGGAGTTAGAGAGGACCGGCTGGGCTCCAACAGGACCACAGGGAGTTAGAGAGGACCGGCTGGGCTCCAACAGGACCACAGGGAGTTAGAGAGGACCGGCTGGGCTCCAACAGGACCACAGGGAGTTAGAGAGGACCGGCTGGGCTCCAACAGGACCACAGGGAGTTAGAGAGGACCGGCTGGGCTCCAACAGGACCACAGGGAGTTAGAGAGGACCGGCTGGGCTCCATCAGGACCACAGGGAGTTAGAGAGGACCGGCTGGGCTCCAACAGGACCACAGGGAGTTAGAGAGGACCGGCTGGGCTCCAACAGGACCACAGGGAGTTAGAGAGGACCGGCTGGGCTCCAACAGGACCACAGGGAGTTAGAGAGGACCGGCTGGGCTCCATCAGGACCACAGGGAGTTAGAGAGGACCGGCTGGGCTCCATCAGGACCACAGGGAGTTAGAGAGGACCGGCTGGGCTCCATCAGGACCACAGGGAGTTAGAGAGGACCGGCTGGGCTCCAACAGGACCACAGGGAGTTAGAGAGGACCGGCTGGGCTCCAACAGGACCACAGGGAGTTAGAGAGGACCGGCTGGGCTCCATCAGGACCACAGGGAGTTAGAGAGGACCGGCTGGGCTCCATCAGGACCACAGGGAGTTAGAGAGGACCGGCTGGGCTCCAACAGGACCACAGGGAGTTAGAGAGGACCGGCTGGGCTCCAACAGGACCACAGGGAGTTAGAGAGGACCGGCTGGGCTCCAACAGGACCACAGGGAGTTAGAGAGGACCGGCTGGGCTCCAACAGGACCACAGGGAGTTAGAGAGGACCGGCTGGGCTCCAACAGGACCACAGGGAGTTAGAGAGGACCGGCTGGGCTCCATCAGGACCACAGGGAGTTAGAGAGGACCGGCTGGGCTCCAACAGGACCACAGGGAGTTAGAGAGGACCGGCTGGGCTCCAACAGGACCACAGGGAGTTAGAGAGGACCGGCTGGGCTCCAACAGGACCACAGGGAGTTAGAGAGGACCGGCTGGGCTCCATCAGGACCACAGGGAGTTAGAGAGGACCGGCTGGGCTCCATCAGGACCACAGGGAGTTAGAGAGGACCGGCTGGGCTCCATCAGGACCACAGGGAGTTAGAGAGGACCGGCTGGGCTCCAACAGGACCACAGGGAGTTAGAGAGGACCGGCTGGGCTCCAACAGGACCACAGGGAGTTAGAGAGGACCAGCTGGGCTCCATCAGGACCACAGGGAGTTAGAGAGGACCGGGAGCCGGGGAAGGGAGAATGAATTGAATTATGAGCAGCGTGAGGTCCATCACGATGAACCATGAGGTAACACAAGGTTTAATACCACATGTCCAAAGTATTACACCACCACTATAATCACTTTGTGTCTGAGCAGCGCCAGAGGAGAGACAATACACTTAAGACTCGCCTGGCTGGGGTTAGACAACCTGTGTGTTCATCCATCTGTCTGTCTGTCTGTCTGTGTGTGCGAGCGTCCATGTTAGTATGCATGAGTATGCATGAGAGTATACGTGGGGACTGCAGAGCTGTGTGTGTGTGTGTGTGTGTGTGTCTGTCTGTCTGTCTGTCTGTCTGTGTTTGTCTGTGTGCGCGAGCTTCCATGTCTGCTTGTGCAAGTGCCTGAGTATGCATGTGAGTATACGTTGGACTGCAGGGCTGTGTGTGTGTGTGTGTGTGTGCGTGCATGCGTGCGTCGGCTGAAGATCAGCCGGTCATCCCTTGTGTGACACACGGCGACTAGAAGGGGAACCACAGAGGAAGGAAAACCTTTAACCTGCCACACTTTGACCAAGGCCGGCTGGGGAGGAATGGAACGCTTAGGCTAGCAGCGTTAACGCCTGTTGAGAATCAGTGCTCTGTGACACCTGTTTGTACCTCCAAGTAAAATACAGTTTATGTTGGGGGCGGCAGTATAGCTCAGGAGGTAGAGCGGTCGCCTCACAACCGGAAGGTTGCTAGATCGATCCCCGTCTCCTCCTAGCAAAAACTGTCGAGGTGTCCTTGAGCAAGACACCCTAACCCTAACTGCTCCCCGGGTGATGTAGAAATAGCTGCCCACTGCTCCTAATACTAGGATGGGTTAAATGCAGAGAAACACATTTCACTGTGTGTGTTATGTATTTGACCAATAAAGAGGATTTAATCCTTCAGATTTATGAATGGCAAGGAATGAACGCTGATGTCACTGGATCCACATCCCATTACAGGGACCGTAGAGAGAGAGGGGGTGGTAGTGAGAGCCCATTAGAACATGTGTTCAGAGGTTGGTCAACAGTGAGTCATTCATCTCTCGGCTGATGCATGCAGAGCCGCATTCACGGTGGTTGACAACCTCCCAATGCTGCATCGAAACAGGAGCGCTGCCTTTTGAATGAGCAACACACAAAAGGAGCAGAATCTGCCTGCCCATCGGACACAAATATACAAAACACGTACTGTTTTGCGTGTTAACTTATGTGTCAATAGTTTCAATATCGTGAGACTTGAGGTTGTTTGTGTGCGATCACTTCGTCCCCGACCTGCCGAGTTCTGCATATCAATCAATCAATCAATCAATCAATCAATCAATCAATCACGTTGAGACTAATGTCTGTGACTTAGTGACCATAGTGACCTATTTGAGCTTGTGTTAAATGGATAATAACAGGCTTTAACACTTTGAGACTGTTACGAGACGTCAAACATCTATGTACAATAATAACCCTGTAATTACATTACAGGGTTTATTTATCCTTATTTGCAATTTGCTACTCTCGTTGGTTTCAGTGTTCCTGCGTTCTGCTCCAGTTTGCTATTTTACAATGTAACTAATTACTGATCATTACAGATTAAAATATCAATAACACAATCACCAGTGAATGACATGCATATGTGCGTTCATATTGTGCACGTTTGGATGTATACAACCTTCTGCAAACGTGGCGCGGAAGCTGCACAGCTACACGCTAGTCAGAGCTGGAGGTTATGGCCCCCCTCAAAGCAAAAGTGCATTCTGGTCTAAGTCAGATATCTAGCAAGCGCCCATCTGATTAATATATATATTCTACTCCCCTCAAAACATGTCCTGTTTGGTCTGTCACATCACTCTCAGGGTGCATGTCTTACACAGAAGCCAAGAGGTGATACAAAGGTGCTTCCTGGACCTGTCAAACCGGAGCAGTTTGAGAGCTACCGATAGCTCTCTTTGAGAGTTAAAGCGTCTTCTTTAAGGCTTTGTAAGACACTCTCCACTCCACTACCGCCACTCCCTACCGCCACTCCAAATGAAGGTGATTAATATCAAAAGGTCACCGGAGAGGAAACTTTGACTTTTGAAACACGATTTTGATGGCCTCTGTTACCACAGGGCGCCTCAGATCAAGTACTCCCTCCTCCCACCGCATCCCCTGCCCTGAGCTAAGGTCACCAATTAATAGCAGCCGAGACTGAAAGGGATCCATAAATGTCAGCAGGCGTTCGCTGACAACTGGAAGAGGCAGCAGTGGGGGAAGATGGGGAGGAGAGCTGATGAGGGGGGAGGAGGGGCAGTGGGAGGAGGGGGAAAAGACAACATTTCCGTGACATTTGGAGGGCCTCAGACACGATGGGATGAAATAATGAGAACATATTTATTTGCCATTTGTAACAAGTACATTGGAATGCTTGCTCCCCATTCCCTCCCGCAGTATACATCTCAAAAACAATACCATACAAATATTATATACAATAAAAATAAAAACGAAAAACAAAGACCAGCAAAGTGACTGATAGATGGTATGAACATCTGTTGAATGTGCAAAAAGATTTAAAAGCATTTAAAGTGCAGTAGTGCAGCAGCATCATGTATACAGGGCAGTACAGTGCAGTAGCTGTAATGAGTCCAGAAAGTCCAGCAAAGTATGTAAGTGTAATGTTAATGATAATGTTATGAAAGTGGCAGCACTCCTAGCAGTTCAGTAGGCGCACTGCCTGTGGATAAAAACTATCCTTAACCGGCGCAACCGGCGACCAGACGGTAGGGGGGAGAAGAGATGGTTCCCAGAGTGGTTGCAGTCCTTTATGATGGACATGATCTTCTTCTAACATCTGGTCCTACAGATCTCCTCAATGCATGGAAGTGCACACCCGAGGAACTTCTCTCTCTTCCGTCATTCTTCCACTAGCATGTTAATGTATGCTGTGACATGATCTGCATACACATCAAGGTCAGTGGTCTTGAATACACTCCAGTCAGTGATTTCTAGCCCCCCCCTGCAGGTTTAGTACGGCATCGTCTGTCCAGCGACGCACGTTCTTTAAAACTGTGGCCGTGGACTTCAACTTCTGCTTGTAAGCGGGAAGTAGAAGCAGGGAGGCGTGGTCTGATTTGCCGAAAGCGTGCTTGATTGTGGTATAGCAGTGATCAACAGTCTTGTTCTGTCTGGTCGGACATGAGATATGTTGATAGTCATCGCAATGAGAACAGCGGAGATTTCCCAAGGCAATGTTGAAAGCACCTGAACGTCCGTACACTAGCTGTTGTACAAACAGCATACGCCCCCACCTTTGTTCTTCCCCGTGGACTCAGCTGTTATGTCGGTCCAAAACAAAGAGAATCCCGGTGGTTGCACTGCTTCGACAGCCACATTTCCGTAATATACATGGCGCAAAACTCCCTGATGTCCCGCTGCGAGGCGATACGACAGTTCAGTTTGTCGGACTTGTTTGCGAGAGACTGGACGTTGGCGAGGAGAATGCTGGTTTCCATCCCCTCCGGCGTGTCCTAACCAGTAGGCTGCCACGGGACCCTCTCCTGCGGGCGCGTTTGTTGTTGCCCCCCGGGGCTTGGTGGCTCCGGTCGGGGAAGTGGCTCCCCTCCCCCCGCTCTCCTTTGTCCCGCCGGATCTCTGCGGGTAAGTCCCAGTGCTTTGTTGCGATGTCTGTAGTTGTATTGTTCCGTAATTCCAAGAGTGTTTGAGAATCATATGTGATAACACACATGGTGACTTGCTATAGTCCTATAAAGTTACTTAAATATACAAGAAAGGTGCGAAAAAAAAGAAAGTAAAAAGTTAACTAAGTTAACTAAATAAACTGCGGGAGCTCGTAGAGACATGTCTGCTTTCCTCCAGCACCGCGCTCAGAGATGGAGAAGGGGGGAGGTCTGGGTAATTGGAATGCAGTGGCTTTCTCTACATTGGCTCTTTGGAATGCAGTGACTCATTCTCTCCATTGGCTCTTTGGAATGCAGTGGCTCTCTCTTCATTGGCTCATTGGAATGCAGTAGCTCTCTGTTCATTGGCTCTTTGGTGTCACGGCTACGGTGGTTGGCAGGGGGCGTGGCCTAGCCACGTGCGCTGGCGGCGCATACACGCTCCTGTCAACAAACAATCACGTTGGTTGGCAGGGGGCGTGGCCAAGCCATGTGCACTGGCCACACACACACACACACCTGGACACAATCTCCCCGGGGAATTGCTTATCACCTCACCTGGGGTATACAGACGTTGTCTTTCCTTTACCCCAGCGTGAGGTCGTTACTCTACTATGCACAAAGTTCTCCCGTTTGGTACCCATCGCCTGCCAACTACCTGCCGGTACTTCGCACCCGATACCCCCGGTACAGACTCCTTCCCCTGTCCCGGACTACCCGCCGGTCAACTGCCTGCCGGTACTCCGCGGATCGTCTCCCCAATGCACTCTTGTGACTGTGTGTGTGTTTGGTGAAAATAAAGCCGTTCGTATCACTCCACTTGTCGGCGTCTGCGTTCGGGGTCCACCCCACTCCCCCTCACCATGACATTTGGAATGCAGTGGCTCTCTCTCTATCCATTGGCTCTTTGGAATGCAGTGGCTCTCTGTTCATTGGCTCTTTGGAATGAAGTGGCTCTCTCTCTATCCATTGGCTCTTTGGAATGCAGTGGCTCTCTGTTCATTGGCTCTTTGGAATGCAGTGACTCTTTCTCTCCATTGGCTCTTTGGAGTACTGTGGCTCTCTCTTCATTGGCTCTCTGGAATGCAGTGGCTCTCTGTTCATTGGCTCTTTGGAATGCAGTTGATCTCTCTCTTCATTGGCTCCTTGAAATGCAGTGGCTCTCTCTCTTTATTGGCTCCTTGGAATGCAGTGGCTCTCTCTCTCCATTGGATCTTTGGAATGCAGTGGCTCTCTCTTCATTAGCTCTTTAGAATGCAGTGGCGCTGTCCATTGGTTCTTGTTGTGGAGGCGTGGTCTCAGATCTAGTCATTCCCGGAGGACAGTCTTCATTACCACCAGACGGCATCTCACCTGAGCAGCTCGGCCTGAGCCCCTGCATCTATTGACACACTGAGGGAAGATCCCCTCCCCCCGAACCACGCTAATGACTGTGACAGAAATCCCTGTGGATATGGTAATGAGTTATTATGGTCTGTTTTTCATTCTGACATGTGCAGAGGCCGTGGTACTCATATTGTCCCATTCTGAAGTGAAAAATCTGCTTGTTCCAATGGCGATAACCTTTCCTCGTTCCCGATTCCTTGCAGTTGACCTTTCATTCGGTTTTACGGGCACAGCTGAAACAATATATAAATAATAAATAATAGCAACATATTATTCAGCATCCAGCTGGAATCCAGCAAGTTTCCAGAAAATGTAGCTGCTAGTGTACAACCGGGGCCTAACCCTTACCTGCTCCTTCATTTAATCCAAGCCACTTTGAATAAAGGCATCTGCTGAATGACTCAATAGAAAATAGGCAGCATATGAATTCAAGTTAGTTTTCTTTAACTTCTGCCATTGATCTTGTTGACAAGATGGATACACAGAAGCAATAGAGAGCAGAGGCCTCCATACTGCCTGTTGTTGAATGATGGAGTGCCCTCTGATGAGGCCTGAACGACAGCATTTCTTCGCTACGATACAAAATACTTCAATAATTTGTTAAACTGAGTGCTGAGTTAGGAGCCGTCTCGGATAAGAAGCCAAGCTTGTCCCCTCGGTACAGCGCTACAAGAGTCAAGATTCAAGATTTTGTTTTTATTTATTTGCCCTAGCAACAAGAAAAATGGAATGATTACCCGCAGTAGGAATTACCTAAAGTGTAACACTATATGCTATACTATGTGCTATATTATACTATCCAACACTACAGTAACACTACATAAAATATACTGTACACAAGTAAAAATAACAATTAAGTGGCTCCTGAAATCCACGATGAGCTCCTTAGTCTTGCTGACATTCAGTTCGAGGCTCTTGTCTTTGCACCATGGTGTCAGCTGGACTACCTCATCTCTGTACTCCATTTCTTCGCCCTCGCTTTTTGGGCCAATGACTGTGGTATCGTCTGCAAACTTGATAATCAGATGATTGCTGTGCGTGGCAGTACAGTAGTGTGTAGCCTTGGGGTGCTCGGGTGTTTAGGACCAGAGTGGATGAGACGTTGTTTCCGATCTTCACCACTTGAGGCCTGCCCATCAGGAAGTCTCTTCAATCAGACTCTATGCTGCAGGATTGTTTTTATCGCGCTGACTGGGACATGTTCCGGGTCGCCTCGGACAATAACATCAACGAGTACGCGTCCTCGGTCGCCGGGTTCATCAAAAAGTGCATAGATGACGTTGTTCCGACCAAGTCGGTTCGGATATATCCCAACCAGAAACCGCGGACTAACGGCAATGTTCGCGCTGCCCTCCTTTGGCTCCGGGAATTTGGAGGAATATTCGAGAGCCCGCTACGACCACCATAAGACCATCGTCACTGCCAAACGAGAGTACAAGGACAAAGTGGAGGAGAAATTCAAGAGCCACGATGCGAGGGGCATGTGGCAGGGGTTACAGACGATAACGAACTTCAGAGGTTCGACGTGAACGGCAGGCCACAGAAGCCAGCGCCGCCTGCGGTTCCAGCCTGTGCATATCGTCAAAACAGATCCATTTATGACGCATGGCCCTCCACACTGCCCTTTCCCACCTAGAGGGAAAGAACTGTTATGTGGACTACAGCTCAGTGTTCAACACGATAGTTCAGGCCAAGCTCGACACCAAGCTTAAGGTCAAGGTGTGCCCCCATCCACGTGCAGCTGGATACTGGACCTCCTGTCGGGCCGCCGCCAGGTGGTGAGGATGAGCAGCACCACCTCAGAGTTACTGACCCTCAACACGGGAGCCCCCCAGGGATGCGTGCTGAGCCCTCTCCTCTACTCCCTCTACACCCACGACTGCATGACTATGCACAGCTCCAACGTCATCTTCAAGTTTGCTGACGACACAACAGTGATTGGCCTGATCGCCGGCGACGATGAGACAGCCTACAGGGAGGAGGTTGGATTGCTAGAGCAGTGGTGCCAGGAGAACAGCCTCGCCCTCAACGTCAAGAAGACCAAGGAGCTGATCGTGGACTACAGGAAGCAGAGAGGAGAGCATGGCCCTATCTCCATCGATGGTGTTGCAGTAGAGAGGGTCAGCAGCTTCAAGTTCCTCGGCGTGCACATCTCCGAGGACCTCACATGGTCCACGCACACCACACACGTGGTGAAAAGGGCCCAACAACGCCTGTATCTCACTTTTACCGTCAGGCAGGCGATACCACAGTATCAAGTGCCGCACAAATAGACTCAGAGACAGCTTCCACAGTCAGGCCATCAGTCTGCTGAACAAGGGTGTATAGCATATAACAATGTATATTTTATTACATTGATTGATATATATATAGCGCTTTTTTTGTGCTAATATATTGCATTTTATATATCCACTTTTATATTTTTATATATTTAACTTTATACAGTTTGTACTTTTTACTTATTTTTTATTATATAATTTTTATTTTTATAACTGCTGTCTGTCGTCGGGTATTGCACATAAGATTTTCACCCATTACTTATACTTGTATAACTTTGATGTGACAATAAACTTGACTTGAAGTCCATAATCCAGTTAGAGATGGAGGCGCCCAGACCTAGGTCTTCAATACAACCACGTATCTTATTAGAACCAATAGTGACACAAGGACGGAAACTAACTCATGACACGCTCAGACACACACGAAAAGATTTGCAAGACTTCATAGTCATAGTCTCAGCAAAGAACAGCACAAGACAGCAAAACTGAAAAGTGCGCACACACACACACACACACACACACACACACACACACACACACACACACACACACACACACACACACACACACACACACACACACACAGTGATTGAACACTACTCATCGATGCTTAATAAAGCCCAGGCAGATGCAGCACCTCCCCCCATGCACACACACACACACACACACACACACACACACACACACACACACACACACACACACACACACACACACACACACAGGAATGAATAACATATGCCTGTGGTTTCAATTTGTCTGACTAAAACACTGCCAGAGTGCAAAAGCTTTTCATTTACCCAGACTCACACCTCCCTAAATCTTGTAGGACTGACTGATACTGTGTGTGTGTGTGTGTGTGTGTGTGTGTGTGTGTGTGTTTGTGTGTGTGTGTGTGTGTGTGTGTGTTTGTGTGTGTGTGTGTGTGTGTGTGTGTGTGTGTGTGTGTGTGTGTGTACTTTAACATTTTGTAGCTCTAAGCAGAGCTACAAAAAGGTAGGGTAGACATGGATGAATGGAAAATAATAACAGTAAAATAGAGGAGTAAACACATACACACACACACTTGTGAGGAAGAAACTAAAACGTGTGTCAAAGTGTCAAACAGCCCTTTAGACGTCCTCACG
Source organism: Muraenolepis orangiensis (assembly GCA_027704905.1). NCBI lineage: Eukaryota > Metazoa > Chordata > Actinopteri > Gadiformes > Muraenolepididae > Muraenolepis > Muraenolepis orangiensis. Next base: position 1,693,629 of record CM051021.1, on the reverse strand, counting down.
GAGGAGGCACTCCTAGGAGAATGACCTTAGTGTGGATACCGTGACTAAGGCTGCTTCTGTGACTCGAATCCACATCATGGTAATAAAATATATCATAATATTTATCATCGGCTGTTGAAAGTGGAGAGAGAATAATAATAACAATAATATTAATTATTAACTTTTAATCTAATTCTAAATCTGGAGGATTGAATCCTCTTTATTGGTCACATATATGTACACACACAGTGAAATTTGTTTCTCTTCATTTAACCCATCCTAGTATGAGGAGCAGGGGGTATCAGCTGTTGTATATACAGCTGCCCAAAGGGGAGCAGTGGAGCGGTCTGGTGCCTTGCTCAACGGTACCTCGGCAGTGCCCAGGAGGTGAACTGACGTTTCGGGGAACTGAACCGGCAACCCTCCGTTTCCCAAACCCCCAAAAGTCCCAAAGTCCCCACCGACTGACCTACTGCCGCCCTACATGTGTGACGTCTTACAGAACTGTAGCATTTGAAAAATAAGATTCTTTCCAAAAATGTTTACCTCATTACACACCGACCAAACGTTCTCGTTGTCATCAAGGCAGGCAACAACAACATTGCGTATAACGATATCAGGATATGATCTCATCATCCAGGGTTTGATTCCCCTCAAACACAAGAGACAATAATATTGAATTATTGACCAGCCCTTAGGCCATGGCAGCACACGAATGAAATAATCTCACCAATGAAAATAAATAAAATAATATAAATATAACGTGGATAACACTTTGATGTGTTATCCAATGCCTGTGCCAAGTAAACTCCCACCACAGTCAGTACAATGCGTAGATATCATCACTGTGTGAGAGAGAGAGAGAGAGAGAGAGAGAGAGAGAGAGAGAGAGAGAGAGAGAGAGAGAGAGAGAGAGAGAGAGAGAGAGAGAGAGAGAGAGAGAGAGAGAGAGAGAGAGAGAGAGCAGGCTGAAGGTCTTTCATCCCCAAACAAACAAAGCGGTCGTTGTTCCAGAAGAAGAAGAAGAAACACTCGCAGACGTCACGCCACGAGGATAACAGACTCAGACGCTTCCCCTCGTGCACCAGGCGGGTCGCTGTCCATGGCCATCACCGAGACAAAGACATCTGCTCTGTGGTTCTCCTGGTAGAACCACAGAGCCGCTGTGGTTCTCCTGGTAGAACCACAGAGGCTCTGTGGTTCTCCTGGTAGAACCACAGAGCCTCTGTGGTTCTCCTGGTAGAACCACAGAGGCTCTGTGGTTCGCCTGGTGGAACCCGCTGCTATCATTAAACACAATACACATCTTACCAATATATATTATCAATACAATACATGGGCTAATGCACTGTGAATGACTGTAGCACACCAACATAGAACCAAAAGAAAATATATACAGTAGTAAATAAATAAATAAAACTAAATATATTCTTCACCAGGGTGACAAAGTGGGGACACGGAGCAGAGGATTAGACTGTAATAAATAATGTTTTACATTTCATTCAGTGTTTGACCTTTGCCAGTAGTTCTCTATTGTATATTATTCACAAAGGGCTACAGTGAGTGCACCACTGAATACATAAGAACCATGGACTGCACTTTTTGGATTGCAAGTGTGTGTGTGTGTGTGTGTGTGTGTGTGTGTGTGTGTGTGTGTGTGTGTGTGTGTGTGTGTGTGTGTGTGTGTGTGTGTGTGTGTGTGTGTGTGTGATATTCCCTCAATGCCAACAAGCACAACCATTCAGCAATTAATAATTAGCTCTGTGGCTGCGATGTTGATTACGTTGTTTATTTATGTTTATATTAATTGTGAGACGGCAATGAGGTTGATCTTTGGTAACGAGGATGACTGTTATTTCATTAGAATGAGGGAGAGAGAGAGAGAGAGAGAGAGAGAGAGAGAGAGAGAGAGAGAGAGAGAGAGAGAGAGAGAGAGAGAGGAGAGAGAGAGAGAGAGAGAGAGAGAGAGAGGGAGAGAGAGAGAGAGAGAGAGAGAGAGAGAGAGAGAGAGAGAGAGGGGAGAGAGAGAGAGAGAGAGAGAGAGAGGAGAGAGAGAGAGAGAGAGAGAGAGAGAGAGAGAGAGAGAGAGGGGGGGAGAGAGAGAGAGAGAGAGAGAGAGAGAGAGAGAGAGAGAGAGAGAGAGAGAGAGAGAGAGAGAGAGAGAGAGAGAGAGAGAGAGAGAGAGAGAGAGAGAGAGAGAGAGAGAGAGACTTTAAATCTTAAAGTGACTCTGAAGGGCAGGAGGCTGTTAAAGTGCATGGCTTCATTTTAAATGGAGAGAAAGAGTGGATTCCCCCCCCCTCCCCCCTCCCTCTCTGGTCACCTCAGAACACAAACACAAGCTCACCTGTCCTGACCAAAAGTGTCACCTTAAAGGAGCAGTAGATACGATGTAATAGCTGTTATTACTGGAGTGGGGCTGCTTCACAGCCTTCAGAAAGAGCATCCTCTCTTCCTCCCTCTCCACCTACACACTGTCATCATCCCCGACCAGGATAAACATGACCCTGGGAACATTAACCGGGACTCAGCCCACGCAGTGAAGCAGATAGAGAGCCTTCATAGCTCAGAGACCTGTGTCTCTTCCACCGTGGAACAGCCAGTCACTCACAGGCGGTGCAGAGACAGTTCCACCTCCTGCAGCCTCTTCCTCCAGAAGAGGGTTTCTGCAGCTTTGCTACTAAAGGCCAGCGGTGGTGTTGGTGTGTAGTTGTCACTAAAGGAAGCCGACCCTGTTATGTTTCTGTTGTAATGCGGTTTTTCTCATCTAAAGAAGCACCAACAACAATTGCTAGGTTAACATCTAACAGTCAAATCTAATTTGAAGCAACATTTTTGAAGTTCACACAAAACAAAAAAAGGAAATGTGAATTAGTTGTTTCCATCAACTTGAAGTGAACAAACTACGTCAGCGATGACGGATATTGGAGACGAACACGAACGCTTGAGATGAAGCCGACAGCGTAAATCACGCTACATCAGAATTGATTCAGCAAAGTTGTTTTCATCTTTTGCGATTGAACTCGATTCAAATCAGTCAAAAACCACCTCAAGCGAGCGTATCAACTTTTATGCGAATCAGATGAAGTTGATTTGAATTTGGCCATTTCCATCTACACACACACACACACGCAGACACACACACACACACACACACACACACACACACACACACACACACACACACACACACACACACACACACACACACACACACACACACACACACACACACACACACACACACACACACACACACACACACACACACACACACACACACACACGAACACACACACAGCGAACCCTCATCTCCCTGCCAATCTCCCTGTGGGCCTCTAGAGAAGCGAGCCCTGCAGGAATCTCTGTGGACGCTGAACGATGGTTAGATGAGCCACGTTGAGGATGCTCTGACATCACCGTCAGACTCATGAAAGGCACAAGGAGGAGGAGGAGGGGGGAGGGGGGCTCTGAGCGAGAGGTTATCCAAGGTCCCGTCTCAGAGCCAAATGTGATGTTCTATTCAGTTGTTGTCCCCCCTTATATATATATATATATATATTAGCCCTTGATGGTGAGACCTCAAAGGAGACAAGGTGCTTTAAGAGGAGACTGACAGACGGGGGGCGTGGAGATCACCATGACAACAGGAGGCGGGAGCTGACCACCAGGCCTTTGCACTGGGATGACCACCACTCAGAGCGGCGGGCCTGGAGACAGCCATCACGCTCCAGCCAGCTTAAAGGGTCTTGTGTGTCCTTTTAGAATCAACCTCCAAAGCTACACGTCTTACAGAGAGGCTTTGGTGAAGGAGCAGAACGAGATGCTCGCCTGCCTGGAGGAAACTTCAGCTGCAACCCAAAAGAACAAGGTGGCAGCTAAATGATGGTGGCTGACATGTGCTCGCTGCTTCTGGACCGTAAACACCTAGTCTATACGCCTCCAGTAGAATGGAAGGTGGCGAGTGTTGATGTAGCCGTGCTAGCTAGCGTCTGTGTATATCACGGTTCTCTTAGCGATGCATTAGTTAAGGTCTGCAGGAGATGGCAACTAAATGGCCCGGTGTTTTGCTTTTCTGTTTGTGAGTTTCCAGGCTGAATCAGTTTTATTGTTGTTCCTCTCGAGGGCAGGCAATGTAAAGGAAAGCCAGAGCGGTACATTTGACCACTGGGTAAATTGTGTGTTGATTAGATTAGCTTGTTTTTCCTGAGATGCTGGAACACATTTTTCCTTCAGATGTGGCAGGAATTTGATCTATTCGTAAACACGGTCTGCAGTGTTTTTCTATAAGAGTTCTACCATCCGAGTATAGGGGGCCAATCTACTGTTCCACTGGGTAGCATATTGCTACATAGCAGGGAGGGGTTTGTGAACCAGACTGTCCGGACCATTTTACAACACTATAATTGTAAAATATACAAACTGTATAAGAGCCTATATTATTAACTCTCTCTTATTTTTGCTAATAGACATTGGCAGTTGGCTGGAGGGTCTGACACTGGAGACCTCTTTGGGTATACCACATACAACAGGGAGTACAATCAACTTAAGACTTTAAACATGCCATAATAGCAATTAGGTTAGGTTAATGACAGTGTCTGGTGTCATGTAATAGACTTTTTAAATGTTTACAAATGTTTTATAAATTGTTGTACTTGGATGCTGAAATATTATCCAAGTGTTTGACGGACGCATCACTTCTGAGGATTGTCCAAATTAATGGGCTGACTGGAAGCAACGTTTCCAGCGATTCAGAACGGCTACAAAACTGCAAAAACAGGATGGGAGGTCCAGGTCAGTTCATTGAGCTACTCCATGGGTGGTGAATCCCAGAATATGGTAGAATAAAGTAATTTACTTTCCATGGGGAGGGAGACAAGCACAAAATGTACTTTAGAGTTAGTGTTAGGATTAGGGTTAGTGTGAGGGTTAGTGTGAGGGTTAGTGTTAAGGTTAGTGTTAGGGTTAGGGTTAGTGTTAATGTTAGGGATAATGTTAATGTTAGTGTTAGGGTTAGTGTTAGGGTTTGGGTTAGGCTGAAGGTGAGGGTCAGAGTTAGGGTTAGTGTTAGGGTTAGGGTTAGAGTTAGTGTAACGGTTAGGGTTAGGGTTAGTGTTAGTGTTAGTATTAGGGTTTGTGTTAGGGTTAGGGTTAGTGTTAGGGTTAGGGTTAGGGTTAAGGTTTGTGTTAGGGTTAGGGTTAGGGTTAGGGTTAGGGTTAGAGTTAGGGTTAGCTCATTTGTGGTGGTGAATGCAGAAATAAAGCAAGCATGTTGTTCTACACTCTTTTCACAACACCACGTATACCTGGTCAGCCAATGGCAGAGGGACCCTAACCCACTGTGTTGTGCAACTTGGAAATTAAAGGGTTATTTTGGTGTTTTTTTGGGTAGGGTTAGGGCGAACTCCCCTAACCCCTAACCCTAACCCTAACCCTAACCCTAACCCTCAAACTAACCAAAACCCTCAAACTTACCCTGACACTAACCCTAACTCTATACTCTATACTTGATTACTAAGGGGCACATTCCACTCTCTCTCTCTCTCTCTCTCTCTCTCTCTCTCTCTCTCTCTCTCTCTCTCTCTCTCTCTCCTTCTCTTCGTGGTGCAGAGTTCAGAAAGATGACAGCTGAGGGGAAGAAGCTGTTCCTAAGCCTGCTTGACTTGGAACAGAGGTTTCTATAGCGCCTCCCGGAGGGGAGGAGGGAAAACAGTCCATGGTTAGGGAGAGAGGGGTCTTCCATCATTTTTTGTGCCTTCCCCAGACACCGTTTGTGGTGGGTAGTGTTTATTGCAGGGAGGGGTAATCCAACGATACGTTGGGTGGTTTTCACCACCCTCTGCAGCGCTTTCTGGTCGGAAAAAGTGCAGTTCCATACCACAATGTGATGCAGTTGGTGAGTATGCTTTCGATGGCACACTGGTAAAAGATCACCAGAATCTAAGGGGACAGGAGGGCTTTCCTCAGTCTCCTCAGGAAGAAGAGACGCTGGTGAGCCTTCTTTACCAGTGAGGCAGTGTTGTTGTCGGCGCACCACGCCACCAGGTGCTGGACCTCCTCTCTGTAGGCTGCCTCATCGTTGTTTTTGATGAGGCCCACCACCGTTGTGTCGTCTGCAAATTTGATGATGGTGTTTGTAGCATGTACAGGAGTGCAGTCGTGGGTGAAGAGGGAGTAGAAGAGAGGGCTCAGGACACAGCCCTGGGGCTGGTGGTCTTGCGGTCTGCGGTCTTAGCGGTCTGCCTGGTCAATTCAGCATCTAGCGTCTGATGGCTCCAGGACCACCCTCCCCACTAAGAGAAGGCTGCTGGCTTATTCTGTGTCGGACAAACCCTATTTTCTCTACCGTCTGGGGGGTGTCTGTCTAGCCCGCAGATGACTGACTGCAGTTGATGCTGCCACCAGCCATTAAAATGACTTCTTGAGGGCCCCCCTCCGGAAGGACACAGGGGTATGAGGAATTTGAATCATGGTGAACAGAGCAGATGGAACATGCTAGAGCTCTTCCTCTAGTGTGTAGTGGAGGCTGGTTTAACCTGTGAGCCTTGATTAACAAGGACCCACAGGTGTGCAGCCTCACCAGCCATAGATTAATCAGTCTGACTCAGGCCAGATAAGGCTGCTTCAACCAGCTACCAACCACACAAACTCCACAGCTGTGCATCTTCTTAAACCAGCCTATAGACTGTGTGATCTTTATTACAATGAGTGTGAATGAATGAATATTCTTCCTCAGTCGTCCAACATTTGGTTTATTCTGAAAGCGGGTAAAAGGGTGTTTTGTTCAGGCCGATATTTCTTTAATTAACATAAACAAAACGTGTGTGTGTGTAAATGGACAAATGGGTCTTTGGTGTACAGAGACAAGCTTGATTATGGACTACAAGCTACTGGTTTCTCTCATTAATTCACATTTCCCTTTGAGGTTTTCATAAATCCCAGTTCTCTTCTCACTAACACACCTTTGTACTCAACAAAACAACAATGTGTGTGTGTGTGTGTGTGTGTGTGTGTACGTGTGTGTGTGTGTGTGTGTGTGTGTGTGTGTGTGTGTGTGTGTGTGTGTACGTGTTTGTGAAGAGTTGGAGCCTACTAGTCAGCTTGTGGTGTAAGCCTATTTGTAGCTTGTTTAAAGGTACAGCCAGAACCACATTCCAGCATGTGTGTGTGTGTGTGCGTGCGTGTGTGTTTGTGCGTGCGCGTGCGTGCATGCTTGCGTGCGTGCGCCTGCGTGTGTATTCTCCACTTCAAACGATATGACAAGAGATTGTAATAAACAAAATAATAATCCAGCATTTCAGCCGCTGCAGAGGGCCAGCGCCGAAAAATACAGCTAAAAATACCAGAAGAAGATGAAAGAAAATACCAAATTCACCACAGAAGAAGACGACAGGCCTAATGCATTATTGACGACAGGGAGCCTTTAAACAAACCGCCCAGCGACAGAACAGCATCATGTGCTTGTGTTACGTTGGGTCAGCGTCTTACCCAGCAAGGCCCCCTAAAGCCACAAGAAGCACTGGAGGCGTGAGGCTTATCCCCGGAATAAACGTCTGCTGCTCCCTTTCTGTGGTGTGCTTGACCCTGTAAGATACTTATGTAATGTGTATAAGCACAGAGATCGACAAGCGTGTTAATTGAGACTTGTGTGTGTTTATTCAGGCCGGTGCGGAACTGCAGGTACGGCAGGCACAGAGGGACCAACTAGACCGTGCCTACGGAAGCCCATAATGCAATAGGCAAAGTCACAATACATTACATCTCCCTTCTTCAGCAAAGAAGGCTATTAGTGCAAATAGTATTGTCGCCGGCTATAAACACAATAATACATTTATACATCCTGTCAGCCCTGTCAATGTCCACGTTCAACAACATAACCAACAATGTCTGTGAAGTTAACTACACATAACTGAAGTCCTAATACTGACTTGGAAGGAGAGGTTACTAGCACATCACTTCCACCAGGCATCTTTACCACGCCTGTCCCTGACTGTTCAATTGACTTCAGTTATTTATAAAAATGACAAAGTCAGTCTATCAGGGGGTTTCACAACTCTGCCCCGTCTGGTAGTATACAGTTCACCTGGCTGGGCTTGTGCAGACCTCGGTGGCTCCCCACGTGGTGAAGGGCGCGGTTCTGGATGGTCTAGAGGTTGCGTCAGCGTCGCCGGTACTGCATCAGGTGGCGTCGGCGTCGCCGGTACTGCATCAGGTGGTTCGGTCCAAGGCTGGTTGAGAGGCTGGTTGAACGTCTCCTGGCGCGACCGGTTGGCGGCTGGAGTGCTGGTGCGAAGGTGCAGACTGTTGCGGCGGAACTGCTTGCCTCCACTCTCCACAACGTAAGATGGTGGAGCGCTGTGCGGTTGAAGGATGACTCCAGGGGTCCATCTGCGGTGTCCAGGATACGGTGCCATCCGGACTTCATCTCCCGGCTGCAGGGCAGTGCGAGGCTTAGCTGCTCTCTTGCGGTCGTAGTAGAACTTCTGTGTGTCTGTTCTGTGGCTAAAGCCTCAGCTGTAGCACCACTGAGCACATTCTCTTGAGCAATGTCCATTATCTCCAGCTCTGCTTTGGCTTCACAGTCTTTGTATTTGAGTGGAAGATCAACTGCAGCAACTGGTCTCAGCCTGTGGTTTGAATAGGAGCGCAGTATTCTGTTTGAGCGCTTTAGCTCTCCTTGGTGCTTTAGTAGCTGGTAACTGTCTAGAGTCAGTGTGTTGCACTTTGCACCGGTATCTATTCTAATCCCACTTCTGACACCCTGTAAGATACTTATGTAATGTGTATAAGCACAGAGATCGACAAGCGTGTTAATTGAGACTTGTGTGTTTATTCAAGCCGGTGCGGAACTGCAGGTACGGCAGGCACAGAGGGACAACTAGACCGTGCCTACGGAAGCCCATAATGCCATAGGCAAAGTCACAATACATTACAGACCCTGGAGGACTGAGATGGGCTGAAAGTGGCTCTCACCGCTCCCAGGGAGTAATCAATAGGAGAAGAAGAAGAAGAAGAAGAAGAAGAAGAAGAAGAAGAAGAAGAAGAAGAAGAAGAAGAAGAAGAAGAAGAAGAAGAAGAAGAAGAAGAAGAAGAAGAAGAAGAAGAAGAAGAAGAAGAAGAAGAAGAAGAAGAAGAAGAAGAAGAAGAAGAAGAAGAAGAAGAAGAAAAAGTAGCCACACTTGCATTCATAGAGCAGGCTTTAGTCTATCTATGGTGGGCAGCCAGCCTGAATGGACCTAACAAGATAGTATTCAAATTCTCCAGACCCTGTGACCAGGCACACCACCGCCTGGTCTATTTATTAAAGGCTACGCCGTCTTGACTCAAACCAATAATCACTTGATGAGCCCTTAAAGCCACTTAAACACATAGCCGGATGAGTTCTGACGAGTGTCTATGAGTGTCTGAGACCAGAACAAAACACTGATAACTCATGTGGTCTCCGGACCACAGAAGCTCATGCTGATGTTCATATTGATCCGATTGGTTCATATTGATCCGATTGGTTTATAATAATCTGATTGGTTTATTATGATCCTATTGGTTCATATTGATCCAAATGGTTCATATTGATCCGATTGGTTCATAATGATCTGATTGGTTCATAATAATCAGATTGGTTGATATTGATCCGAATGGTTCATAATAATCCGATTGGTTCATAATGATCAGATTGGTTCATAACGATCCGATTGGTTCATAACGATCCGATTAAATCATAACGATCCGAATGGTTCATAATGATTTTGATTGGTTTATAATTATCCGATTGGTTCATATTGATCCGATTGGTTCATAATGAACCAGGGTGTATGTAGAGTCAGTGTGGTCTGATCTACCCATGATCTCCTTAATATCCATGACCAGTATAGATAGACAGTATAGATAGTTGTGTCTCAGCCTGCCAGCCCTTCCATTAGAAGTCAGGACGAGGCCCTTTTATACCACATGACTTAAGATCAAGTAAATTAAATTGAATTCAACATTTTGATTGACTATACATAGAAAAAAGAGTATTGCACAACACCAGACTCCATCACAGCTCTCCTCTTAAGTCCAGGAAGAGGAGAGCTGGCTGGGGTTTGCATGAAGCATCCTCTCTGGTTTAACTTAATAGACATCAGCGTATCAGCGTAACCATAGCACTACATAAATGAATAGACTATCAGCATATTCATAGCGCTACCTCAATTAATAGACTATCAGTGTAACCATAGCGCTACCTCAATTAATAGACTATCAGCGTAACCATAGCGCTACCTCAATTAATAGACTATCAGTGTAACCATAGCACTACCTCAATTAATAGACGATCAGCGTAACCATAGCGCTACCTCAATTAATAGACGATCAGCGTAACCATAGTGCTACCTCAATTAATAGACTATCAGCGTAACTATAGCGCTACCTCACTTAGACCCGCATGGTCGTCCACCTGCAGCTTATCGGGGTTGGTTGATAAGCTGCAAGCACACACACACACATACACACGGTTATAGGCCTATATGGAAATAAGATGAATGTATTCCTCTCACGTCTGAATATAACCCCTCCCCCTCTCCTCCTCCAGGGATGCTGTGGTAACCACAGTGACACAAGCTGCCTGATATTTATCAGCGGTAATTGAAGATGGGAGTGAACTCCCACGCTTCAGAGATGGACAGATATCAGAGTTCTTCTATTTATTTAGAAGGGAAGCCTGAGAACGGTGATGGGTAAAGCGAGATGATGGCTCTGGGTACCAGCGGTTGGGTCGATCACAAGAACATTGGAGGAACAATTTCGGTCCTTGAAATAAAGGACCTATGTCTAAAACTATAGGATTCAGTTGGATCAAGCGAGGAAACAAATACACACAAACACAAACTCCCTCTGCACTGGTTCACAAGATCTATACAGAGAAATGTTGAGACAACTGGTCCACACAAAGCGAACAACCAGTCAGAACCCATTATGATACAGCTGTCCTGATAGGACAATACACACAGCAGAACAACCAATCAGAACCCATTATGATACAGCTGTGCTGATAGGACGATACACACAGCAGAACAACCAATCAGAACCCATTATCACACAGCTGTCCTGATAGGACGATACACACAGCAAACGGTCCGAGGCCTTGCTGCTTCTGTTCAAGCTTTCAGGTCTATAGAAATGAGTGTCCTCAGACTTCAGGTCTATAGAAATGAGTGTCCTCAGACCTCAGGTCTATAGAAATGAGTGTCCTCAGACCTCAGGTCTATAGAAATGAGTGTCCTCAGACGTCAGGTCTATAGAAATGAGTGTCCTCAGACCTCAGGTCTATAGAAATGAGTGTCCTCAGACCTCAGGTCAAAAGAAATGAGTGTCCTCAGACCTCAGGTCTATAGAAATTTGTGTCCTCAGGTCTATAGAAATGAGTGTCCTCAAGTTGTTCTTTTGAACTCTAGAAAAGTTGTTTTTTTTAACTACAGTAAAGTTCTAATTTTGAACTCTTGTAAAGTTGTTCTTTTGAACAAAGTTGTCTCAGGTCTATAAAGTCTGTAGACCCACGATGAAAGGACAGCATGAAGGAGCATTTGTTGAGTCTGGACGTCTAAAAAGCGACCAGTGGATTTTGCGAATGAAGCCACAGATGTTTCTCTGTTAATCTAACCCCCAACTCTGCATTAGGCCTGCTGACCGTGAATGAAGCGCTACACAAGCATTATATCTATACCCTCAACCAAGTAAAGGTTATACGTCTGACTGGGCCCAGGAGAGGGCAGTGTATGACGTAGAGGGGCAAGGTTCAAGAATATGTGATTTGCCATTTGCCACAAGTTAAATAGAACACTCCCTCTAGCAGTATGAATTTCCTAAAACAATTATATAAAATACTTTTCTGTAAACACTATACAATACCTATGATAGGCTTTACTATAAAAAATATATATTTACGTTGATTGGAGTGGACAGAGTCGTGCTGCATATGTCAAGAGGGCAGTGGTCCAAACACCTTGACCTACGGTATATCTTTGGTGTTTGACGTTCTGGACCCTGAAACCTGCCTGAGGTGAGACGGGGGCGTGGCCCCAGGGATCAATAAATAACCCAGACCTGTTGATAAAACGGTTGCCTGGATACAGGAGGCTGAGGAAGAACAGTGAACGTTTGTTCTTTTGGTTGTCGAAAAAATGGTGAGAAAAAAACCAATAAAATATAGAAATGAAACAAACAGCAATAATGAGCCTTAAGAGCCTCTCATTATGAGCCATTGATGATTCTCAGGGAGGTCGAGGGTCAGACTGAATGAGGAGATTATTAATGAGACGCAATCGAAAAGCTCTTCTTCTCAGAGGATTAACTCCTCCCATTGGCAAGTGGGCCAGGAAAGAAAAGCACACTGCATGCAACTATCCAGAGTCAAGAACTAAGAATGGACATAAAACCATAGACCGGTAATTATGAGACAACAGGTCCTGTTCAGTGATTATTATGAGACAACAGGTCCTGTTCAGTGATTATTATGCGACAACATGGTCCTGTTCAGTGATTATTATGAGACAACAGGCTCTGTTCAGTGATTATTATGAGACAACAGGTCCTGTTCAGTGATTATTATGAGACAACAGGTCCTGTTCAGTGATTATTATGAGACAACAGGTCCTGTTCAGTGATTATTATGAGACAACAGGTCCTTTTCAGTGATTATTATGAGACAACAGGTCCTGTTCAGTGGTTATTATGAGACAACAGGTCCTGTTCAGTGATTATTATGAGACAACAGGTCCTGTTCAGTGGTTATTATGAGACAACAGGTCCTGTTCAGTGGTTATTATGAGACAACAGGTCCTGTTCAGTGGTTATTATGAGACAACAGGTCCTGTTCAGTGGTTATTATGAGACAACAGGTCCTGTTCAGTGATTATTATGAGACAACAGGTCCTGTTCAGTGGTTATTATGAGACAACAGGTCCTGTTCAGTGTCTTCTAACTGCCCTGCTCTTAACTCTATAGTTATACACAAGGCTGGTAGTTCATAAGCAAAATGAATCTATTCTTTAGTTTAAATTAAATGTCATTATATTTGATGAGTTTATATTAAAATGAATACGTAAACTAGGGAGTACAACCATTTTAAAAAGGTGAGGGTTTTTAGTAATACCTAATTAGACCTGGTCCTATTTAGTTGAGTTTATATTAAAAACACATTTGGATGCAGCCTACACATAGATTAGATTTAACAGCCCTGCTGTGACCTCTGTCGTTTAGGGGACTTTGGGCTTTAGTGTGGGATTCTGAGCAGAAGGCTGGACTGGCTTGGGTGGACCAAGCAACAGGGTAGACTGTGAAGTCTTTAAATTCATAACGTAGACCCCAATTATAACTTATTACATTTTCCAACCTATTCTTAGCCAGCCATATATTAGCTTAGCGATAAGCGACTAGCTGCGGTTAGTGGAATAGTAGGATACGTGTACAAACAAGTACAGCTCTCTGCCTTGAGGGTCAGATTATATGCAGTTTAAATAATAATAAGGTTGATTACTTACTACACTCGTTTAGGGCAGCTTCTGAAATTAGCCTCGAACTTAACCAAAAAGTAGCAATCATTGAAAAGAAAATACAAAAAAAACATTATAAAAAACATAATAACTGCTACATGCAACAATGAGCATGGTGTTTGTCAAAAGTATTGTTTAACAAGATGTGAACTCACATCGTGCTGGCGTCTGGCGGGTCACACAGAGACACAAGAAAGACATTTTAAAAGAAGAGACGCCATGTTGGAATGACGTCATCCCCAATACAGACGTCAAAAATGTGTATTTCTCCTTCCTTGTTGTGCTCAAACCGGTTAAAAACACAACTAAGTGGTATTATTGGTCTGTTGTTATCTTTCCAACCGTGGGTTTAAGTGACTTTAAACGCTGGTGAAGGTAGGGAGGGGCCGGAGCGCATATAAATGATCCTCCTGCTATACAATTATTCTAAACATGGTATTGTTTATATGCCTTCAGGTCTAAAATAATCACATAACGTTCACATAACGTTCACCCAATTGAGGTCATAACATTCAGCCAGAAGAGAGTTGTTTGCATCCCTGAAAAAATAGTCCAGGCACTGATAAGAAATGAGAACAAATGCTTAGAGTCACCGTGTCGCATTTTGAGCTCCAGGGATCGGCTGATTTGAAACCAATATGAATGTGTATGAGCACACAAAAGAACAAAGTAAAAGCAGAGGTTCCACAGCCCCTCTAAACCATCCTTCTTCTGTTTCCCGTCTGTTTCTACCACATTGTTCTTGAACTTAGGACTCTGTGAGCTCCGGGCTCTGAGCTGTGTTTTTATGTAGATGGGAGCCTTAGGTCTTCTTAGGTCAGAATGTTTGGAGACGATTGGCGATACGACCTTGAGACTTTATACATCAAGGAGTTTGCTGGCGGCTCTGAGTCACAGCAGCTGTCTCTCTGATACGAGCCTCCAGATCCCCCAAAGTCGTGTTAAAACAGTCAAAAGCACATGTTCAAACAGCTCTTCACGTTAGCCGCTCCACTACTCGATCCAGAGCTTTACCCTGAACCCAAGAGGCAGAACACAGGAGCAGTTCTTCAGAGTGGCTGAAGTAAATATTGACCTCACAGAGGACAAGGCCAGTGTCTCGCTGTGTGAGGAGACAAAACTAGTTTACAATTATATTCCTCTGTGTGTTTCCGGAAGCGTCGGCTCGCGGACAAAGAGATCCTCGGAGCTCACCCGGTGCCGTTTGCACAGGCAGAAGGTTTGTGTGATAACAAGGTGGTCTGGTGAGCCGTAAAGAACAGAGCTCAGAGGAAAATGTCAAGCCTCTTTCTACAAAACTTTATCCCACTTGGAGTCTCTAGGCTTCTCAAGCGTAAGCTAACCAGGCAATGAAACAAAGAGATAAAAAAAAGAAACAGCAAGAAAAGGAGGGGAAAATCTTCACATAAACATCCACTGAGGACTTACAACATGCATATAAGAAATTAAAAAAATATATATATATATAAGTAACATCAATATATCAGCAATATGGAAGGTGTTGCAGTGATTGCTCATCTGAGTTTGGTGGCCTGCTGTATGGAGGCAGGTGGGGGCTTATATATATATATTGCCTGGTGCTGGACCAGGGCCAGGGAGGATGAGGGCTCATCTTTACACCCCCGGTGGCGGCCGGGTTCTGCACCAGGGCCAGGGAGGATGAGGGCTCATCTTTACACCCCGGTGGCGGCCGGGTTCTGCACCAGGGCCAGGGAGGATGAGGGCTCATCTTCACGCCCCATGTGGCGGCCGTGTACATTGCGACCGTCAACATACAATCATATCGCCATGGTGGAATGTATCCTATGGATACAGCGTGAAGTGGAAAGTGGGGAGCTTCTCAACAAGCTCCAGCTTCTCAACAAGCATGAGTCATTCTAAACTGGACCACCTCCGATCTGAATTCACTGTAATGACTCTGTGTGTGTGATGTGAAGGTGCTATCAAAAGTCCACTACTTACCACTACAGAACCTTCAACCTATCAACACTCTACTATAGCCAGTCTACGTTTCAAACCCTCTGCTATAGCCAGTCTACGTATCCAACCCTCTACTATAGCCAGTCTACGTATACAACCTTCTACTATAGCCCGTCTACATATCCAACCCTTGAGTTATAGCCAGTCTAGGTATCCAACCCTCTACTATAGCCAGTCTACGTATCCATCCCTCTACTATAACCAGTTGATGTATCCAACTCACTATATATCCACTATAGCCAGTCTACATATCCAACCCTCTACTATAGCCAGTCTACGTATCTAACCCTCCACTATAGCCATAGCTATAACAGGCAGGACCACTACCGTTTACCAACAATATATGTTATAAGAAATGTTATCAGGGTCCAATAGTTGACCTTGATAACAATAGTTAAGTATAGTATAATAAGTAACCAGCTTTTTTAAGACTCCATCACCATATAAATAGGTGAATAATATGTGGCTATCTGTATAGAAAGAGATAGAGAGAGAAAGAGATAGAGGGGAGCTAGAGAGCAAGAAAGAGAGAGAGAGATCTAGAGAGAGAGCAGAGAGAGATGGAGAGAGCTAGAAAGAGAGAGAGAGCTAGAGAGATGGTGAGAGATGGAGAGAGCTAGAGACAGAGACAGAGCTAGAGACAGATAGAGACAGATATAGAGACAGATAGAGAGACAGATAGAGAGACAGATAGAGAGACATGAAGAGAGACATAAAGAGAGACAGATGGAGACAGAAAGAGAGTCAAATAGAGAGACAGATAGACAGATAGAGAGACAGATAGAGAGACAGATAGAGAGACAGAAAGAGAGACAGAAAGAGAGACAGAAGATAGAGCTAGATAGAACTAGACACCACAGAACCCCAGCGGTGTAGGAACCAGCCATGTGTACCTGGAGACATCCCAGACCCAGGAGTGGACGATGAGCAGGTCCGGTCTGAGGCCGGTGCGGAGGTCTTCCAGAACGCTGCCCGTGTAGGCCGAGGAGACGCGGGTCAGGAAGTAGAAGCGCACCAGGTGATGCTCGGAGCGGTACTGCCTCACCTCCTTGTAGGCCCCGCCCTCGCTCACGGGTCCCAGACTACCGCCCTCCACCAGGCGGTCCCGTTCAAACAAAGCTTCTCCCTTTAGAGACCCAGGGTTACATAACACCTCCATCTCAAACCCATACATGAGCACCGCGTGGTCCTAGTGCGCTAAAGAGTGAACAGGTATCTCTGTTCACTATAGAGGACCCTATCCAGCTCCACCTTGGTCTCCAGCTGAGAGCGAGTCAAGCAGGCGTCCTTCTGGAGCAGGAGGACCAGCTCCTTGTACATGGAGCGCTGCGCTGGAAACTAAACACACTAGTTTAATTTGCAGGAGTTGTTATTCTCTGAACATGAATTCTTTCTCATTCACCAGTTCACTCAGATTATGAACATTACATTACATTACATTACGGTCATTTAGCAGACGCCTTTATCCAAAGCGACTTACAATAGTGTGTTTCCACAAAGGGTAGGTTAGAGAACAACTCGTCACCAGAAGTCAAAAGTGCATTTCATTACCTAACACGTCTCCAAGAACTGAACCAGTGCTCAGGTAGAAGTACAATAAGTTCAGGCAAAAGTGTAAGGGAAAAAGTACAATAAGTTGGCAAACAATATACAGCAATATCTAGAACAATATCTACCTATCTATAATATCTAATCTACTTAGATAATTGACTTAGCGCTACGAGGAAGGATCCGGAAGAGATCCAGAAGAGTGTCCTGAAGAGATGTGTTTTCAGCCTGCGGTGGAAGATGGGCAGTGACTCTGCAGTCACTAAAGAACACTAAAGAACATCCATTCACCCATTCATCCATTCACCCATTCATCCATTCATCCACTCATCCAGCCACTGTGAGTGAGTCCCAGCAGCCCTCTGTGTGAGGAGTCCCAGCAGAGCTTCATTCTGGAGACATCGGGGCCCTCGGGGACCAGGTGGTCCACAGCTGACCCCCTGTGGGTTGGTTTTGGGGGACCAGGTGGTCCACAGCTGACCCCTGTGGGTTGGTTTTGGGGGACCAGGTGGTCCACAGCCGACCCCCTGTGGGTTGGTTTTGGGGGACCAGGTGGTCCACAGCCGACCCCCTGTGGGTTGGTTTTGGGGGACCAGGTGGTCCACAGCCGACCCCCTGTGGGTTGGTTTTGGGGGACCAGGTGGTCCACAGCCGACCCCCTGTGGGTTGGTTTTGGGGGACCAGGTGGTCCACAGCCGACCCCCTGTGGGTTGGTTTTGGGGGACCAGGTGGTCCACAGTTGACCCCCTGTGGGTTGGTTTTGGGGGACCAGGTGGTCCACAGCCGACCCCCTGTGGGTTGGTTTTGGGGGACCAGGTGGTCCACAGCCGACCCCCTGTGGGTTGGTTTTGGGGGACCAGGTGGTCCACAGCCGACCCCCTGTGGGTTGGTTTTGGGGGACCAGGTGGTCCACAGCCGACCCCCTGTGGGTTGGTTTTGGGGGACCAGGTGGTCCACAGCCGACCCCCTGTGGGTTGGTTTTGGGGGACCAGGTGGTCCACAGCCGACCCCCTGTGGGTTGGTTTTGGGGGACCAGGTGGTCCACAGCTGACCCCCTGTGGGTTGGTTTTGGAGGACCAGGTGGTCCACAGTTGACCCCCTGTGGGTTGGTTTTGGGGGACCAGGTGGTCCACAGCTGACCCCCTGTGGGTTGGTTTTGGAGGACCAGGTGGTCCACAGCTGACCCCCTGTGGGTTGGTTTTGGGGGACCAGGTGGTCCACAGTTGACCCCCTGTGGGTTGGTTTTGGGGGACCAGGTGGTCCACAGCCGACCCCCTGTGGGTTGGTTTTGGGTCACCTGTGACTCTGGGTAACGGCTTAAGAAAATGTCTGCAATATCAATATGTTTCTCTCCCAACAAGGCCATTGGTTCTGCTCCGCTGTCCAGTCCAATAGCCTTTCTCTCTCTCTCTCTCCTTCAGACACTTTTCTCCCAGGGGATAGAGGTGGTGGACCCTCTCAGAGATATCTAATTTCCAAGGGACTGGAAGCCATTAGGGAGTGAGCGGAGGGAGAGAGAGAGAAACCCATTACACACACACACACACAAACACATAGACACAGACACGCACACACACACGCACATGCACAGACACAGACACAGACACAGACACAGACACAGACACAGACACACACACACACACACACACAAACACACAGACACAGACACGCACACGCACACGCACAGACACAGACACAGACACACACACACACACACACACACACACACACACACACACACACACACACACACACACACACGCACACCGGTCTCCCCAACATCCATCCTCCAGGGAGTGTCCACTACAAAATCAGCCTCCTAATCTGTGGCTTATTCATCCCTGAAGGATGAGAGGTTAAAGGTCACGGTGTCGGTCCATGGAGACCTCAAAGCTGACCCACGTTAAGAGATGATGGAGTCTGGCTTCATTTAGGTGCTGATGCAGCTGCTGTGTGTGTGAGTGTGAGAGGGCCAATGGATCTTCCACATGCAGGGCAGGGTATATGCTGCTATGTACGTACACGTGTGTGTATGTGTGTGTGTGTGTGTGTGTGTGTGTGTGTGTGTGTGTTTGTATGTGTGTGTGTGTGTGTGTGTGTGTGTTTGTCCGTGTGTGCATGCGTGCGTGCGTGTGTGTCATTTTCAAGATACAAGATACAAGATTTTTATTGACCATTTGTAACAAGTACATAGGAATGCTTAGTCCCCATTCCCTCCCACAGCACATAAACATAGATAATAACATAAAATAAAAATAGAAATAATTTATACAATAATTTTTTTTACAAAAATATTTAAAAGTATTCTAGTTGACCAGTAGTATTCTAGTATTGTAGTTGACCAGGGGATCACATATGCAAGGGACTTGTAGTTCAGTTCTTTACCAATTTTAGATTGAAGTTCAATACTCATACTCACATGTATGTATGTATGTATGTATCTATGTATATATGTATGTATGTATATATGTATGTATGCATGTATGCACGTACGTATGTACGCATGTATGGTATGCATGTATGCATGTATGTACAGTACAGTATGTATGCATGTTTGTATGTATGCATGTATGCATGTATGTACAGTACAGTACAGTATGTATGTATGTATGTATGGAGCACACACCACATGTTTGGGGGTCCGGGCTGAAAAGTTTGGGAACCCCTGGTCTACAGAAGGTCCACTTGTGATAGACACGCTTCGTCACTGGTATGTATGTATGTAGGTTCCTTACAACCAGTATGTCCTTCCTGTGCATATTCAAGTGTCCTCTAAAGCAGAATAGGATGCAATTAAATATATGATATTGCTCACTCCAGTTCTTGGAGACTTGTTAGGAATGAAATGCACTTTCGCTTCTGGTGACGAGTTCTCTTACCTTCCTTTGTTGTAAGTCGCTTTGGATAAAAGCGTCTGCTAAATGTAACACCACATTCTAAGGCTATTTTCAGCATTAACTTTTGCCGTCCAATTCAAGACAGCAGAGTTTTTTTTTAACGTAACACAAATAAAAGTCGATTCATAATTCAGTAAAAAAAAAAGCGAAAAGCGAGGGTCCTTGGACAGATTCTTGATTCTTGAATCTTGCGGTCCTAAAGCTGCAGCCTCCTCTGCTGCAGGAACGTGATGCTTCTCGTCACATCAGCCATTTCAAACTTTACCTTCATAACTGGCGTTAACCTGGCCTGAGACGGCCCTGTCCCCGTGGTCTCCCATGTGCAATTGTTTCCCATTCAAACCTTCCTCTGGACCTTCTCCCTGATTCATTCAAGCTGCGTGACAAACCAAAGTGTCCCTGCTGACGATTGGTCCAGCAAGCGGTGAGAACCAACAGAACCACCAGGTGGGGGGGGGGGGCTGCTCTGAGCCTGGATAGGGCTGAGAGCTTAGTTAGATCTGCACAGGAATAACACCGCCAGTAACACTGTGTTCATCTGATTGTTTGTGTGTGTGTGTGTGTGTGTGTGTGTGACAGCGGTGTTAACACTTTGAGGACACGCCCCCCTCTCCCCCCCGCCCTCCGAGGTATGAAGAGACTTCTTTGGCACATGACAGAAATTACAAGAATAAAAACAAAATCTGTTAACAGATGACAATAGACACAATTACAAAGGCCAGCATTGTTTTTTATTTTTTTATTTTAACATAGCGTAAACTGATTGACAAAAAACAATAGTAAAATAATAATAATAATAATAATCATAAAAAACATTCTTAATATATGCAATTGTCTTTCCTTCTCCGGTGATAAAACATTAGATTCTTCTCAGTCTGCAAAACCTCGTCACAAAACCTTGAAATATCAGAGCAGGGCAGTGGGGGTCAAGGTCCAGTAGGTTCTACTGTGGTTCTCTTCAGTCAGGCCCGACCTCTGCACTGATCTGCACATGGTCCCCCCCCTCAGCCCCGAAGAACCAGATCATACAGACGTGCTCTCTGTTAGTGCAAATAGGTCTCACCCTCACTGCCGTCTCACCCCCACAGTGGGGGGCTGTGAGGAGGAGGAGGTGGAGGTTGAAACAGAGGAGGAGGTGGTGGTGGTGGTAGGAGGAGGAGGAGGAGGAGGAGGAGGAGGAGGAGGAGGAGGAGGAGGAGGAGGAGGAGGAGGAGGAGGAGGGAGGAGGAGGAGGAGGAGGAGGAGGTGGTGTTGCTGTGTGTCTTTTCCCCACAAATGACATGGTCATTTTCGAAACGGAGATGAGGCTGAGTTTGGTTTGGCTCCCGGCACGGGTCTGAGGAAAGAGAGGGGGGGAGGAAGAGGAGCAAAGGAGGAAGAGGAGGAAGAGAAGGGAGAGGAGAAAGAGGTGGGAGAGGACGAAGAGGAGGGAGAGGAGGGTGAGGAGGAAGAGAAGGGAGAGGAGGGAGAGGACGAAGAGGAGGGAGAGTAGGAAGAGGAGGGAGAGGAGGAAGAGGAGGGAGAGGAGGAAAAGGAGGGAGAGTAGGAAGAGGAGGAAGAGGAGGAAGAGGAGGGAGAGGAGGAAAAGGAGGGAGAGGAGGAAGAGGAGGGAGAGGAGGGAGAGGAGGAAAAGGAGGGAGAGGAGGAAGAGGAGGGAGAGGAGGAAAAGGAGGGAGAGGAGGAAGAGGAGGGAGAGGAGGGAGAGGAGGAAAAGGAGGGAGAGGAGGGAAAGGAGGGAGAGGAGGGAGAGGAGAAAGAGGAGGGAGAGGAGAAAGAGGAGGAACACAAATGTCCCTCAGACACAAATCAGAATAATTACTTTTGAATGGACTTAAAGTCAAACTTTCACTTATCGGTGAACCGGGAGGGGGGCGGGGCTAATACCAAGCGGTACCCGGACGGTTCTCCCAGACAGACCGGATAACACATCAGACTCAGAGATTGCACCACGAGGTTCTTCCCCGAACAACAATCACTCCTTCAGAATGTGTCTGACTGCAGATAGCAGCATTATCTCCTCTCAACAACACGGCCGGGCGGCTTCTCCCACACAAAGAAAGAAATAAGAATGGAATGTGGAGCAGAACAAAGCGGGGGGGGTGGACTCCATCTCACAGCTTACGGACCTTCCTACGGCCCGGGCGCCATCAAGCAAGGCATCGACCCACTGAAGCCCTTCATAAGGCTTCAAGCCTACAGCGGCTTCCATAGAGATAGGAGAGGGGGATTTACAAAGATGACAGGAAACATGTCTGAGCCTCTTTTATCAAGCCACTATCTATGAGCCTCTTTTATCAAGCCTCTATCTATTAGCCTATATCTATGAGTCTCTATCTATGAGCCTCTTTTATCAAGCCTCTATCTATTAGCCTCTATTAGACCCTTTTGGTTCAACAAATCAATTGAAGTCTCTCCCATCTAACTCCCTAACTATCCCCTAACTCTTATTTTTGTGAGAAATTATAGATTTTTAGATGCATTTTAGTCCGGCTGAATGCGGGCTCAGACTTGTCTCCGCTACGTGAAATAAAAACAGCCTCCGAGCTTGCAACCTACACGCTGAAAAATGGAAACTATGTTTGTTTTCTTTTGCAGGGATTGAGCCGTTTTAAAGGCAGGGCTCACCTCCCCACGTGCAAATATTACACTGTTAAAACTACGAGTTCCCCCCCCCCTCCGACACTATTTAGCACAAGCACTGTCGCTGCAGCCGGGGCTTAGCCCCGCCCACGACGACTGTGATTGGTTTAAAGAAACACTTTCTCCGATTGAGAATGGGTTCAGCCAGACCTTCAAATCTGTAGCCCTAGGAAATGAAAACAGCTGACGACTTCCACCGTGTGCCTTCCAGGCTGATGGTGGAGTGGGTGCCCCGGTGGCTCCTGAAGTCCACAATGAGCTCCTTAGTCTTGCTGACATTCAGTGCGAGGTACTATCGCGTCAGCCAGACTACCTCATCTCTGTACTCCGTTTCCTTGTCTTCGCTTATCAGGCCGATGACAGGGGTGTCATCGGACTCTTGATAATCTGATTATTGCTGTGCGTGGCAGTACAGTCATGTGTGTAAAAAGAGTACAGCTGGGGACTGAGGCAGCAGCCTTGGGGTGCTCTGGTGTTGAGGACCAGAGCTGATGAGATGTTGCTCCCAATCTTCACCACTTGAGGCCTGCCTGTCAGGAAGTCCATAATCTAGTTTCAGGTGGGAGCGCCCCGACATTGGTCCCTCAGTTTCAGGACCAGCTTAGAGGGAACGATGGTGTTGAACGCCGAGCTGTAGTCAATGAACAGCAGTCTAACGTAGGTGGCCCTCCTGTCTAGTGCCAGGAAGATGGCGTTGTCTACAGACCTGTTTGGTCTGTATGCAAACTGGAGTGGGTCTAGGGACTCATATATGGAAAAGTTAATATGATAGATAGATTGATACTTTATTAATCCCGAGGGAAATTTAGTCTTCCAGCAGCTTGTACAAATAGCAAACAAACAATTATTCAGTTATAATAACTATAAAAAACTAAGGGACTTATCTAAAACACAATTAGAATTATACTTGCAGTGAAGCGTTGTAGATGTTTGTGAACACAGGAGCCAGCTGGTCAGCGCAGGTCTTGAGACACGGGATGGAACTCCATCTGGGCCGGCTGCCTTCCCTGCCTTCACCCTGCTGAAGATTCTGCGAACCTTGGACTCAGACAGTTGTAGAATGTAGTCCTCTGGGTGAATGTTCAATTTGTTGGTCGGGTCAGAGTTCCCCCTTTCAAAGCGAGCGGAAAACGTGTTCAGCTCATCCGGTAGGTTGGGGTAGTTGTTGGTGACTGCCCCTGAGTAGTTGGAGAGGACCCTCAGACCTCACATACGTCTGGTCTCAGAGCCCCCAAACTGTAATTCCAATTGGATTCCAATTCAATTTAGCCTTCTTGATGGCTTTTCTGAGTTCATACTCGGAGTCGCCTGTAGTGAAAGCGGTACTTTGTTCCTTTAGTTTGTACAGTATGTCAGCATTCATCCATGGTTTGAGGTTCAGGAAAGAACAAACAGACCTGGTCGGGATGCATTCCTCCACTAGCCTGTTAATGTATGCTGTGACATGATCTGCATACACATCCAGGTCAGTGGTCTTGAATACACTCCAGTCCGTTATTTCCAGCCCACCCTGCAGATGTAGTATGGCGTCATCTGTCCAACGACGCACCTTCTCAACAGTTGTGGGTGTTGACTTTAACTTCTGTTTAGTATGGAGTATGGAGGCGGGGTCTGATTTTCCGAAAGCTGGCCATGCAACAGCGCGATAAGCATGCTTAATGGTGGGCCAGTGATCAAGGGTCTTGTTGTGTCTTGTCAGACATGAGATGTGTTGATTGTATTTTGGTAATACCTTTTTTAAATTGCAATGGTTAAAGTACCCCGCTTGCCTGGGGGTAGCGATTCTGAAGTTTGCTTACCGCACTGCAAAGTTTGTCCAATGCAATGTTCACATCAGCCCGGGGTTGGATGTAAACCGCCTCCATGAGAATAGCGGAAATTTCCCATGGCAAGTAAAAAGGGTGACACTTGATTGTCAGTAGTTCCAAATTAGATTAGCAGTGTTAAGAAATCACCTGAACGTCCGTACACCAGTTGTTGTTCACAAAGCAGCATACGTCCCCACCATTGTTCTTCCCCGTGGACTCAGTTGTTCTGTCAGCCCGAAACAAAGACAATCCCGGTGGTTGCACTGCTTAGTCAGGTATAACAAAGGACAGCCACGTTTCTATAAAAATCTTTGCACAACACCCTGATGTCCCGCCTCAAGGAGATACGGCAGTTCAGTTTGTCGGACTTGTTTGCAAGAGACTGGACATTGGCAAGGAGAATGCTTGGTAGGGCTGGTTTCCATCCCCTTCGGCGTGTCCTTACCAATAGGCCTCCATGGGACCCTCTCCGGCGGGCGCGTTTGTTGTTCCAACCGGGGCTTGGTGGCTCTGGTCGGGGAATGGGCTCCCCTCCCCACGCATGT
>CM051021.1:1658703-1663703 GCA_027704905.1 Muraenolepis orangiensis | reverse complement strand
CACATACGAACGCACACACATGATGCAAAGCTAACAAATTCGAGATGAGGGAAGGATTTCACTATATAGTCCTCTACATTGAACTACTATAGAGGGAGTAGGGAATGAGGGAAGGATTTCACTATATAGTCCTCTACATTGAACTACTATAGAGGGAGTAGGGAATGAGGGAAGGATTTCACTATATAGTCCTCTACATTGAACTACTAGAGAGGGAGTAGGGAATGAGGGAAGGATTTCACTATATAGTTAATCAGTTAGTTAAGCCCTTGGCTCCTCCAGGGAGCATAGGCCATTGACGAATGTCTTCCATCTCACTCGGTTGGGGGCAAGTTTTTCAAGGTCTCCCCAGTTTTTCCCGCTCGAAGACATCTCTGCCTGGACATCCCTCCTCCAACTGTTCTTGGGGCGACCTCTTTTTCTCTCCCCTTGTGGGTTCCACTTTAGGGCTTGTCAGGTGATGTTGCTGATTTCCTGAGAGTGTGTCCTATCCAGATCCACTTTCTTTTTAGGATCTGTAGGTCAATGGGATCCTGTCCAGTTCTCTCCCACAGGTCCACATTCCTGACTTTGTCCCTCCACCAGATGTTCAGGCTCCTCCTGGGGCAGTTTTTGATGAATGTTTGCAGTCTGGTGGTTGTTTGTTTTGTTGTTTCACATTGGAGTTGAAGATGCGTAGTTTGGTAGTTTAGTTGAGATGGTTTTGGAGCTCCAGATCTTCCTGAGGATGTTAAACATAACCCTGGCTTTGTTGATCCTGCTCTTTATGTCCGCGTCTGTCCCTCCTGTGGTGTCCATCACACTTCCTAGGTATGTGAACGCCTCCACTTCCTCTAGGGGGGCGCCGTGCATGAGGATGGGGTTGCTGCTCCTTGAATGGATCTTCATCGCCTGTGTCTTTGTTGTGTTTGGTGTAAGTCCCAATTGTGTCTGTCTATCTTCTCCTGCATTTGCATATGTGTGTGAGAGAGACGGGCAATTTCATCCGCAAAGTCGAGGTCGTCTAATTGCTCCCACATTGTCCACTGGATCCCATTTCTCTCCCCTTTGGTTGTTTCCTCCATGATCCAGTCGACTGCATGGAGGAAAAGGAATGGTAAAAGTACAAAACCCTGCTTGACCCCCGTATTGACATCGAAGCTCTTTGATATCTGGCCTGCATGTATGATCTTGCATGTGGTTCCGTCATATGAGTTTTTGATGATGTTAATTAGTTTGATGGGGATTCTGTAGTTTTCCATTAGGCTCCATAGGGTTGTTCTGTCTAAGCTGTAGAGGGATGTGTTCCATTCTATTGACTGTTCAATTATGATGCGAAGTGTTGCTATGTGATCCATAAGTGAGCGGTCTGTCCTGAACCCGGCCTGCTGGTCCCTGAGCCGCTTGTCTACAGATTCCTGGAGGCGGTTGAGGATGATCCGGTTGAGAACCTTTCCAGGTACGGAATGTAGGGTGATCCCTCTGTAGTTCTTACACTCGTCGTAAGTCACCTTTCTTTGGGAGTTTCACAATGTGTCCCTCTGCCCATTCTCTAGGTGTCTTTTCCTCTTCCCAAATCCTGCCAAACAAGTCGTAGAGCATGCCTGTTGATGTATTTGCATCTGCTTTAAGGGCTTATGATGGAATATTATCAAGGCCAGCAGCCTTTCCACACTTCTGTTGCTTGATTGCAGTCTTTATTTTAACTTTTGTTGGTCTCTCACACCTGATATTTAGTGGAATCCCAGCTTTGGGGATATTTGGTGGTTCGGCTTGTGGTGGCCTATTTAGAACATCTTGAAAGTGTTCTACCCATCTTTCTAGCCAAATGCACAGTTGAGAGCATTTGGCCATTCTTGTTTAGAATTGGTTTGTTGTTTTGTGTGTATTTCCCGTCAGTTTCTTTATGATGGCATACAACTCCTTTATGTTCCTCTGTGCAGCTGCCTTTTCTGCCTCCAGGGCTAGCCTCTCTATCTGTTGTCTATTATCCTTCCTTATTATCGTCTTCCTTATTATTGTCTATTATCCTCCCTTTCATACTTCTTTATGGCAACTGTTGTATTCATTTTGTGCCAATGCTTCCTCTGCTCTTGTTCTTGAGTTATTAACTTTTTCCTTTAGCCCTCTCTTCTGTGCGATTTTGTTCAGGGTTTCTGGTGTTATCCACTCCTTGTGCTTGCGGGTCCTTCTACCTTTGACCTCCTCACAAGTTGAACTCCAAACAGCTTTGAGATGTTCCCACTCCTCCTTAATTGTGCTTCCTTCTACCTTCTTTAGTTGTAGCTCTGTATTTTTTCTTGCTATGGTGTCCTTGAACATATTCACAGTTGGGGCAATAGTAAGGTATTCAATGTTGTATTTAACTCTATGACTTTTGGACAGGTGATTTCTCTTCAGCCTTAGTTTAATTTCCCTACCAGCAGATGGTGGTCAGATGCTGCATCTGCTCCTCTTCTGGTTCTGACATCTTCCATGGACCTTCTGAACTTCCATACAGGTTTTGTGAGGGAATACACTTCCTCCAATGACCAGGTTGTTGTTGACACAGGTCTCAACAAACATGTCTCCATCCCCATTCATTTTCCCCCATGTTTCCCCATCACTTCCTCGTAGGCCTCATTCCGTCAGGATAATGAGGTCTCTGGCTCCTACCCCTCCAAGTAGGTGGTTCAAGCTGTCATATAACCTGGCCTTGACATCATCAACTGCATCGTTGGTAGGTGCATAGCACTGAATTATGTGAGCTTTCACTCTCCGGTTGTTGGTTGTGAAGGATGCAGTAATGAGGCAAGAGCTGATGGGTTCCCATGCGATCAGGGCCTTTCTGGTCTCCTTAGTCATCATGATGGCTACTCCCTCCGTGTGATTTGCTCCATCTTCTTCATGGCCAGAGGATTTCACTATATAGTCCTCTACATTGAACTACTACAGAGGGAGTAGGGAGTAGGGAATGAGGGAAGGATTTCACTATATAGTCCTCTACATTGAACTACTAGAGAGGGAGTAGGGAATAGGGAATGAGGGAAGGATTTCACTATATAGTCCTCTACATTGAACTACTACAGAGGGAGTAGGGAATGAGGGAAGGATTTCACTATATAGTCCTCTACATTGAACTACTAGAGAGGGAGTAGGGAATAGGGAATGAGGGAACGATTTCACTATATAGTCCTCTACATTGAACTACTACAGAGGGAGTAGGGAGTAGGGAATGAGGGAAGGATTTCACTATATAGTCCTCTACATTGAACTACTACAGAGGGAGTAGGGAGTAGGGAATGAGGGAAGGATTTCACTATATAGTCCTCTACATTGAACTACTACAGAGGGAGTAGGGAATGAGGGAAGGATTTCACTATATAGTCCTCTACATTGAACTACTAGAGAGGGAGTAGGGAATGAGGGAAGGATTTCACTATATAGTCCTCTACATTGAACTACTAGAGAGGGAGTAGGGAGTAGGGAATGAGGGAAGGATTTCACTATATAGTCCTCTACATTGAACTACTAAAGAGGGAGTAGGGAATAGGGAATGAGGGAAGGATTTCACTATATAGTCCTCTACATTGAACTACTACAGAGGGAGTAGGGAATAGGGAATGAGGGAAGGATTGAGGACCTGAGATTAAAATGTCCCAGGACACATGAATCAGGGGACTCCTACTTGCTGTTCTTCTCCCGCTGTGAGAGCCAGCGGTGGTAGTAGGATGTCTTGATCTTAAGGCAGTAGAAGGCGCTGAGCGCAGCGGGAAGCAGCACCAGGAAGGAGAAGAGCAGGCCGGCCACCAGGCCCACCTGACCTGTGGGGCGAACAGACAGACAGATGGACGGACGGACAGATAGACAGATAGACGGATAGACAGATAGACAGATAGACAGATAGACGGATAGACGGACAGACGGATAGACAGAGACGGATAGACGGACAGACGGACAGACGGATAGACGGACAGACGGACAGATGGACAGATAGACGGACAGACGGAGAGACAGACAGAGAGATGGACAGACAGACAGACAGACGGATGAACAGACAGACAGACAGACAGACAGACAGACAGACGGACAGGAAGACAGACAGAGAGACAGACAGACAGACAGAGAGACAGAGAGATAGACGGAGAGACCGACAGACGGACAGAAGGACAGGTGGATAGGCGGACAGAAAGGGGGACAGACGGACGGACAGACAGACAGACAGATGGACGAACGAACAGATAGACAGACAAACAGACAGACGGACGGACGAACAGACAGACGACAGACAGACAGACAGACAGACAGACAGACAGACAGACAGACAGACAGATGGACGAACGAACAGATAGACAGACAAACAGACAGACGGACGGACGAACAGACAGACAGACAGACAGACAGACAGACAGAACAAGGTTAACAACAGTCAGTGCAGTGAGTCATATTAACCTGGACATACTGGCTTCATGTACATTCACGATGTGTGCGATAACGTCACTTTAACCGGGTCTATTTGATGCGTACCTTGTGGTACACCTTACTGTACTGTTTGAGTTTTATACTTTTGACTTTATTATCAATTCAGTATTTTTATTTTATCTTGGGCAATTGTAACGGCAAGATTTTTGCACTTGAAGAAATGTTGACGCTTCAAACCACACATGGGTATGGGTGAACGTGAGCAAACGTGTAGATAAACAGTATGCGTGTGGTGCCATTGCTCATGAAGCCAGACCACCAGGGTCGTGAGTGTAAGCTGTGCTGTCAGAAGCCATTCCCAGCAGAGACGGATCCGTCCCCAGACTCCGTTTTTGAACTCTTCGGTTCTGGTAATGTGGGTGTGTGTGGGCGTGTGTGTGGGCGTGTGTGTGTGTGTGTGGGGGTATGTGTGTGTGTGTTTCTCATGGTAATAAAAATCAGTAAAGCCTATTTTCACCAAAAATGATGACAAAGATGCACAATTTTTATTGTAGTGACCCTCTCCTTCATCCTAAGTCACCACTTGTGGAGTCTAACAAGCAGTAATCGTAACAGGAATG
>CM051021.1:1652704-1655204 GCA_027704905.1 Muraenolepis orangiensis | reverse complement strand
ACACACACACACACACACACACACACACACACACACACACACACACACACACACACACACACACACACACACACACACACACACATACACACACACACACACAGGCGGATGAGTCACGCTGGCTACTCGTTGCATCACTGACACAAACAACTGGTCTGAACACACTCAGACACGCTTCTGCACTGTACCGCTGCGCTTGTTCACTTTCAAAAGATAGGCCGCTCTCTTGGCTAGTTACACCTCCGGAATCTTACCTACAATATCCAAGATTCAAGATTCAAGATGTTTTTATTTGCCATTTGCAACCAGTACAATCGTGGAACAACGGACCAGCTTTTCACTCTTGCAAGGATCCTGGAGGGGGCTTGGGAGTATGCCCATCCGGTCTACATGTGTTTTGTAGATTTGGAGAAGGCATATGATCGGGTCCCTCGGGAAATACTGTGGGGGGTGCTGCGGGAGTATGGGGTGCGGGGGTCATTGTTGAGGGCCATCCAATCTCTCTACTCCCAAAGCAAGAGCTGTGTCCGGATTCTCGGTACAAAGTCAGGCCTGTTCTCAGTGGGTGTTGGCCTCCGCCAGGGCTGCGCTTTGTCACCCATCCTGTTTGTGATTTTCATGGACAGGATTTCAAGGCGTAGTCATGGAGGGGAGGGGTTTCAGTATGGTGGGCTCAGGATTGAATCACTGCTGTTTGCAGATGATGTGGTCCTGTTTGCGTCATCAGTATGTGACCTTCAGCACTCACTGGATCGGTTTGCAGCAGAATGTGAAGCGGCTGGGATGAGGATCAGCACCTCCAAATCTGAGGCCATGGTTCTTAGCAGGAAACCGGTGGATTGTCTACTCCAAGTAGGGAGGGAGTCCTTATCCCAAGTGAAGGAGTTCAAGTATCTCGGGGTCTTGTTCTCGAGTGAGGGGAGGATGGAGCGTGAGATTGACAGGAGAATAGGTGCAGCGGGAGCGGTATTGGGTGCACTTTGGCGCACCGTTGTAACCAAAAGAGAGCTGAGCCAGAAGGCAAAGCTCTCGATCTACCGATCAGTCTTCGTTCCTACCCTCACCTATGGCCATGAGCAATGGGTAATGACCGAAAGGACGAGATCGCGAATACAAGCGGCCGAAATGAGTTTCCTCAGGAGGGTGGCTGGTATCTCCCTGAGGGATAGGGTGAGAAGCTCAGTCACTCGTGAGAGACTCGGAGTAGAGCCGCTGCTCCTTCGCGTAGAAAGGAGCCAGTTGAGGTGGTTCGGGCATCTAGTAAGGATGCTTCCTGGTCGCCTCCCGAGGGAGGTTTTCCAGGCACATCCAACTGGGAGGAGACCACGGGGCAGACCGAGGTACAGGTGGGGTGATTACATCTCCACACTGGCCTGGGAACGCCTCGGGATCCCCCAGTCAGAGCTAGTCGATGTTGCCAGGGAGAGGGAAGTTTGGAGTCCCCTGCTGGAGCTGCTGCCTCCGCGACCCGATTTCGGATAAGCGGGAGAAGATGGATGGATGGATGGATGGAACCAGTACAATGGAACGCTTGTTCCCCATTCAGTACCGCAGTATGAATTCCGTACAGCAATACTATACTCAACTATACAATACTATACTTTACAATACTATACTTTAAGAACACTATATACTACCTACTATATACTACAAACAACACTATACTATAACAATACGTGATATGGTGCATAAATCCATGTATGCAACTTATAATATTGACACAGATACACTAACACAACCAGGAGTATGACCCATATATATTCTGATATTATCCTTGGCTGATGAATATGAATATGACTGGTGATGATTATGTACAGGATGTACTATGAGTAGACGGAGAGGAGAGAGAGTCTAGAGATAGTCTACGCTGACACAAGGCTTGTTTTGGTATTTTTACGTTGTTTAAGCATGGGGGGGCGCTGCATCACATCCAATAGAAAGCACACGACCACAGACCAGACAAACCGTCCTGTTTCAGAACACACTTCACAGCAGAGAACAACGTCAGAGCAAACACAAGGCCTGCCTGTGTGTGCGTGTGTGTGTTTGTGTATGTGTGTGTGTGTGTGTTTGTGTGAGTCTGTGTGTGTGTGTGTGTGTGTGTGTGTGTGGGGGGGGGGGGGTCTGTGTGTGGATCTGTGTGTGTGTCTGTCTGTGCGCGTGTGCGTTTGCTGTGTTTGTAAAAACAGGATGAAAAAACACGTGTTCACAGCTTGCCACCAAATGTCTTTGAGGACTCATTCCTTCCAGGCTTCAGGACCCCAAGAGACAGACGTCTGAAGTTACCCACAAATAAACACAGCCAAGTCCCAGCTGATTCCAATTATCATGCTAACGACACAAGTCCTCTGATTGGCTGATTGGCTGAGTCAGCTAAATGGCACAGGTTCTGGGTTGGAAGGAAGACCCCCAGGAGGACCTCAGAGGAACGGATTCAAACAGTAGACTGGAGCTTGTGTTGGTCCTTCACACACACACACACACACACACACACACACAC
>CM051021.1:1640204-1647704 GCA_027704905.1 Muraenolepis orangiensis | reverse complement strand
GTTAAGATTAAGTATTTCCATGTATACAGTTTGTATATTTTTATTTATAATTTGCACGTTGCAACACATGTACACTTATATACACTTTTGCACACTTTTTGTTTTTTTTTGTCAATATTTTATCATAATTATTGTTTTATTATTTATATTTGTATGTATTTTTATATTTATTATAATTATCACGATTATTAATATTTATTATATTATGATGTTTTTTCCCCCCAACCAAAAACAATTTTTTGTTGTTTTCTTTATTTAATGTAAATGGCCTCTCGCGTCCCCACCTGCAGTACCTTGACGGCCCACCAGTGGGCTGCGGGCCACACTTTGGGTAACACTGATCTACATTACTCCAGTATTTACTCACTTCAGCTCATTTCAATAAGTCAATTGAATTGAGCGAAGTTGTTTCAGAGCGGTGAGACTGCAGTAGCAGCATCAGACCACTAGAAGTCGTGGTAGCGTGGTGATCATCTATTCCTCTCATTTTATTCCTATAGGGCGCTCTGCTTCTGGTGGATTTTGTCAGCATTCTGACAAACACCAGAGAGGAGCAACTAACCCAGAGAGCACGGCCTGGTTTGGGTCAATTGGGTCAAACTCAAGTCTTGCAGTCAGGGTGGGGGGTCTACTTGTTGCTCGGTAAGACAGTCGGAGGCTCATGAAAAGTCTGGTTTGTGGCGTTGTAAAATCCAAAAAGAGAACTTACCGATTCCATTCCACTCTGAGCACCAAGCGCAGGTCACCTGAGGACAGCAGGATGTCCCCCTGGTCCGGGTAGCGGCCCTGGTGAGGAAGAACAAGGAGCTGGTTAGACTGGGTCGCTACAGGACACACAAAAGAGAGGACGGCAGTAGCTCCGTCTGTTGGGACTTGGCTTGGGAACCGGAGGGTCGCCGGTTCAAGTCCCAGAAAAAAAGGACCAAATATGGGGTGAAAACTGGTACTTGGAAAAAGGTGCCAGTTCGTCTCCTGGGTACTGCCGAAGTGCCCTTGAGCAAGTTACCATACCCCTACACTGATCCCCGGGCCGCTGTATATACAATAGCTGCCCACTGCTCCAAATACTAGGATGGGTTAAATGCTTGTGTGTACATGTATATGACCAATGAAGAATCCCCCAGATTTAGATTAGAAGAGGCCCATTCTGGAGGTCTCTGGGCCTCCAGATACATCATCCTAAAGAAGTAGAAGTAGAATCATACAAATTCAGAGTGGAATGAAAAGCCTCAGATTGAAAGGTTGTATGGGCTGTTGCTTCATCAGAAGAGGTTATGGAAAGTTTACCAGCGGTGGAAGTTTTGCTCTTATTTTATTTTTATGTTCTAAACACAAACAATTTTTATCTTGACAGTAAGCTGTGAAGGACAGGAAGAGGAAAAACTCTTTTAAACCCGGTCGAGGCATTACCCCACCGTGTTCCTTTCATTCTGTCTGCATGTGTGGGGGGAGGAGGGGGAGAGGGGGGAGGAGGGGGAGAGGGGGGAGGGGAGAGGTAGGGGGGAGGTTGGGGAGGGATGTGACAGCGTTATCTCTCGTCTCTTCCCCGCCGCTCCTCAGCCTCACAGTGGATATCACGCTATCAGCCACGGCGCCGTGGTTACCATCCAGAGACACATTTATGTCCTCATCTGCTCTCTTCCTCTCCCTCCCCCTCCCTCCCCCTCTCTCCCTCCCCCCTCCCCTCTCCCCACCCCCCCTCCCAACCCTTTTGGTTGGTTAATTGGGTCTGAATAGATGAATAGATGTGGGTAAGCCGTGGCTATAGGTTAATATATTTAAATGAGTGGGGATGACTCACAGGTTAAAGATAACAATGTCTGGGTCAGGAATAGTGAAGGAATAAGTGATAAATGAACTAGCTTCATGACTGTATGCTCTATAAGGAATAAGAGATAAATCAACTAGCTTCATGACTGTATGCTCTATAAGGAATAAGAGATGAATCAACTAGCTTCATGACTGTATGCTCTATAAGGAATAAGAGATGAATCAACTAGCTTCATGACTGTATGCTCTATAAGGAATAAGAGATAAATCAACTAGCTTCATGACTGTATGCTCTATAAGGAATAAGAGATAAATCAACTAGCTTCATGACTGTATGCTCTATAAGGAATAAGAGATAAATCAACTAGCTTCATGACTGTATGCTCTATAAGGAATAAGAGATAAATCAACTAGATTCATGGCTGTATGCTCTATAAGGAATAAGAGATAAATCAACTAGCTTCATGGCTGTATGCTCTATAAAGAATAAGATATAAATCAACTAGCTTCATGGCTGTATGCTCTATAAGGAATAAGAGATAAATCAACTAGCTTCATGGCTGTATGCTCTATAAGGAATAAGAGATAAATCAACTAGCTTCATGGCTGTATGCTCTATAAGGAATAAGATATAAATCAACTAGCTTCATGACTGTATACTCTATAAGGAATAAGAGATAAATCAACTAGCTTCATGGCTGTATGCTCTATAAGGAATAAGAGATAAATCAACTAGCTTCATGGCTGGGAGGAGAAGACGACAGCCTCCACGCGGCCTCCTCTGCAAGTAACGAGAGATGGTGAAAGACCAACTCGTGAAACCAATGTCGCCACCCAATCATCGTCAAGCTGACAGACCAAGGCGTAAAAAGTCGGGGGGATGCAAGTCCACGCCAGGACGGGTATCCATCCCGACGGTCGACCACCAAGGTCTGGCAGTGCTCCAGCTAAACGTAGAGGGCCTCACCAACGCCAAACTCGAGATCATAAGTCACCTCGCCGACTCCCACAAGGTTGCAGCTGTCCTCCTACAGGAAACCCACTGTATGGTTGAAGACACCCTCAAGCTGCCCGGGTTCCACCTAGCTGGTTCCATCCTCAGCAGACATCACGGTATTGCGACCTTTGTGAGGTCTGATCTGGGGTGGACAGCCACTGGCCAATCTCCACCAAGTGCCAGCGTTGAGTGGCTGTCCACCAAGATACAGGCAACAACTGTTGTAAATGTGTACAAGCCTCCACCATCTACACTGACCGTGTCGGCCCTCCCGCTTGCCCAGGCACCCGCCATCTATGCAGGGGACTTTAACTGCCAGCACACTGACTGGGGATACTCCCACACTACACCAGACGGAGAGACGCTGTGTGAGTGGGCCTCCAACGCCAATGCTCAGCTCCTGTTCGACCCCAAAGAGCCACCAAGTTTCCACTCTTCAAGATGGAACACCTTCACCAACCCAGACCTCGCATTTGCTGTATGCCACAACAGCGACCCAATTCCGGAGAGACAGGTCATCGATAGGTTCCCCCGGTCACACCACCGACCGTCTGTCATCAAAGCCCCCTCACTGGTGCAGCCGGTAGAGGGTAAACCTGTCCGTAGGTGGAACTTCCGGAAGGCCAACTGGCAGGCATTCACCACGGAGACAGAGAGAACATCAGCCTGTCTCCCGGACCCAGACATTGCTGATGTGGACTCAGCATATGCAGCCTACTGCGAAGTTCTCCTAAGTGCAGCAAAGAAGACGATCCCTCGCGGCTACAATGCGAGCTACATCCCGGGCTGGGACGAAGAGTGCAACCACCTACTGCGTGAACATCAGCAGGCTGGCTCAAGGGAGGATGTGGAAGCGACTGCAACGGCACTACTCCACAAGCTGGACGCCACCCGAAGGGCCAGATGGACTGAAACCGTTGAGTCAATCGATTTCACCCATTCCAGCCGTAAGGCGTGGCAGACCATCAACCAGCTCACTGGCAGGAAAACAACACCCCCCAAGTGCCCTGTGACAGCAGATGCCATTGCAGCCCAGCTCCTGAAGAACAGCCAATTCCAAGGTTCAGATAAGAACTTCGCCCGCTCTACACTGTGCGAGATATCTTCCCTCTCTAGGGCATCCAGTGTCGATGTTGACATGTCCGGACAGTTTTCAACAGCTGAACTTAGGGCGGCCATCGGCAACCTTAGGCAAGGCAAGTCCCCGGGGCATGACAACATCCACCCAGAGTTCGTGACCCACCAGAGTGAGACAACATCTGCCTGGCTGTGCTCTTTTTTCTCATCCTGCTTCCAGAGGTCCAAACTGCCGAAGACCTGGCGCCGTGCTGCTGTTATTGCCCTGCTGAAACCAGGCAAAACTGCGGAAGACCCTAAGGCCTACAGACCCATCTCGCTGCTCTGCGTCCCATTCAAGGTACTGGAGAGGATGATCCTCAGCCGCATAGAGCCAGTAGTGGACCCACAGCTTCCAAGGGAACAGGCTGGTTTCCGGCGGGGCAGGTCAACAGTAGATCAGGTAACCCTGCTCACCCAGGACATCGAGGACAGCTTTCAGGCCAAAGAGAAAGTTGGGGTTGTGTTGCTTGACCTAACAGCCGCATATGACACCGTCTGGCACCGTGGACTTCACCTGAAGCTGCTGAGGACTATCCCAGACCGGCATATGGTGAAGTTCATAATGGAGATGCTGTCCAACCGCAGCTTCATCCTCCGAACCAGCGATGGCCAGCGAAGCAGACTGAGGAGATTGAGAAACGGGGTGCCACAGGGGTCTGTCCTCTCACCACTGCTGTTCAATATTTACATCCACGACATCCCGGAGACAACATCCAGACAATATGGTTACGCGGATGATCTGGCCATCATGTTGCGTCGAACAACATGGTCAGCGGTGGAACAGGGTCTCAACCAGGACATGAGCATCTTGGCTGCCTACCTGCGCAAGTGGCGTCTGCAGCTCAGTACTGGGAAGACTGTGTCGGCCGCATACCACCTGTGCAACGGAGAGGCCAAAAGGGAACTGTCGGTGTCCGTCGACAACAAGCGTCTGGAGCACCAACTAGCCCCCAAGTACCTCGGTGTTCGGCTGGACAGGACACTGTCCTACAAACGGCACCTTGAGGACGTGAGAGCCAAAGTGACAGCAAGGGTCTCGCTTATCCGCCGCCTTGCTGGCACAACCTGGGGTGCCTCCGCCAGGACACTACGAATCTCCACACAAGCCCTGGTGTTCTCTGCTGCCGAATACTGCGCCCCAGTCTGGAGTAGAAGCCCACATGTGAAGAAGGTTGATCCTATCATCAACAATGCCCTTCGGATCATAACCGGTTGCCTAAAGCCCACCCCCGTGTCCTACCTGCCAGTCCTAGCGGGAATTGCCCCGGCCGGTCTCCGACGAGAGGCCGCTATCCTCGCACTTGCAAGGAAAGCCCAAGAACATGACTGGCATATCCTGCATGAAACAACAACAAAGGCAGCGCCCCCAAGCAGACTCAAGTCCCGTCACCCCTACAACAGGACAGCACAAGAGATGCTTGGTTCCATCCCTGAGGACCTGTCTACAAGGGCATGGCTAGCAACTTCCTGGAAGCAGGAATGGGAGTCGGCTGAGCCCACACGTCTGCACCATCACATCCAAGATCCGGGAGATGGAGTCGAAGGAGAACATCTACCACGCCGGCATTGGACCCTGCTGAACCGCCTCCGTACTGGGGTTGGTCGCTTCAAAGCGTCCATGAAGGAGTGGGGCCTGGCAGACAGCGCAGTATGTGAGTGTGGCGAGCCTGAGCAGACTGCCGACCACATAATCACCACCTGTCCTCTGTACAGACCTCCTTCAGAGGCTGGCCTCTTCCATGTGGGACCAGAGACGAGAGCGTGGCTTTGTGACACTGAGCTGGACATATGATGATGATACACGAAAGAAGAAGAAGCTGTATGCTCTATAAGGAATAAGAGATAAATCAACTAGCTTCATGGCTGTATGCTCTATAAGGAATAAGCGATAAATCAACTAGCTTCATGGCTGTATGCTCTATAAGGAATAAGAGATAAATCAACTAGCTTCATGGCTGTATAAGGAATAAGATATAAATCAACTAGCTTCATGGCTGTATGCTCTATAAGGAATAAGAGATAAATCAACTAGCTTCATGACTGTATGCTCTATAAGGAATAAGAGATAAATCAACTAGCTTCATGGCTGTATGCTCTATAAGGAATAAGAGATAAATCAACTAGCTTCATGGCTGTATGCTCTATAAGGAATAAGATATAAATCAACTAGCTTCATGGCTGTATGCTCTATAAGGAATAATTGATCAATCAACCAGCTTAATGACTGTATGCTCTAGACCCACTGGGGTCTTCAGATATCAATGGTGGTGTCACCAGGAGATACAGAACATTTTCCTATCCATCCTACAAACCAACAAAACAAAGAAAAATGACAAATATTCAATAAAGAGGTTGTTGGCAGTTGAGTCACGCCAAACGACATGGAGCACACAAGACAGAGGCTGACAGGCGCTCTCTCTCCCTCTCCCTCTCCCCCCCCCCCCCTCCTCTCCTCTCTCTCTCCTCTCTCTCTCTCTCTCTCTCTCTCTCTCTCTCTCTCTCTCTCTCTCTCTCTCTCTCTCTCTCTCTGACAGCAAAGGGGCCCGACATTTGCCTTCATTTACATTAGCCAATCACAGGTGAGCACGACAGATTTAGTATCCAGGCGGTTTACAGTATATGTCTTAGAGCAGTGGTCTTCAACGAGGGGTCCCGCAGGGGGTCTGGCAGGAGGTACTGCAGGGGGTTCACCAACATGATAAATGCAGAAACCAATTCCTGCTACCACCTTTCCCCCATGTTTCACCCAAATTCCACCTTCAAGTCAGTGCTTTCTCCACAGGGAGGTCCAGGTAATAGACATACATAGACCCAAACAAAAAGCTATGCACCCGCTTGGGGACTCCCCATCACCTGGAGCTGGTTATCCAGAGGCTTTTTATGGGCTGTTTTTTATTCCTTATATCTGGGACTACTTCATTATTTTTCCTGCCTAACAGATGGGGCTTGGCTAGGGGTCCTAATGAGGGTCATCCCTCCACAATATAGCTGCCCACACTTGGCCTGACGCTTCAATTATCTCACCCCCTGTGGGTTTGTTTGCTTGGGGAGGCTTCTGTTATCCACCGTGTTGCTGACAAGCCCTTGTGGTAACAAATACTAAAACTGTTTAAGAATAATTCTCACTGTTTAAAATAGACACACAACAACATTTACTACCAGCACCGATTGTCCTCGGGAGGAACAGGAAGCAGAAGGAGGTGCAAGTTCCTCTTCTCTGAGACCCATCTCTCTGCAGGCCATCTTGAGAGGAGCCATGGTGCAATCACACTTAATAATAATAATAATAATAATAATAATAATAATAAATTATATTTATAATGCACTTTTAATTTGTGTGGGCAAAACTCAAAATGCTACAGAGTA
Source organism: Muraenolepis orangiensis (assembly GCA_027704905.1). Classification (NCBI taxonomy): domain Eukaryota; kingdom Metazoa; phylum Chordata; class Actinopteri; order Gadiformes; family Muraenolepididae; genus Muraenolepis; species Muraenolepis orangiensis. The sequence goes on along the minus strand of CM051021.1, from coordinate 1,640,452 downwards.
AAAATGGTTTAAATAAAACAACAATAAAAGCAGCGACGTTTACGCCGGCATGGCAACCAGTGTTTTTGTTTTTTTTAAATAAACCTCAGCTGGTTTGGGAGGGCGTTCCACAGTCTGTGGTGTCCTCAGCTGGTTTGGGAGGGCGTTCCACAGTCTGTGGTGTCCTCAGCTGGTTTGGGAGGGCGTTCCACAGTCTGTGGTGTCCTCAGCTGGTTTGGGAGGGCGTTCCACAGTCTGTGGTGTCCTCA
>CM051021.1:1604283-1639204 GCA_027704905.1 Muraenolepis orangiensis | reverse complement strand
GTGGTTCAGCTTACAATGACTCACGCTTGTTGAGAAACTGGAGTGGTGTGGGATTGAATGATGAACAACCATTTACAAAAGGATGATATAAATAAACATGTTTACTGTGAGGTGTCTCTCTCTGTCTCTCTCTCTGTCTCTCTCTCTGTCTCTCTCTGTCTCTGTCTATCTCTCTCTGTCTCTCTCTGTCTCTCTGTCTCTGTCTCTCTCTGTCTCTGTCTATCTCTCTCTGTCTCTCTCTGTCTCTGTCTCTGTCTCTGTCTCTGTCTCTGTCTCTGTCTCTGTCTCTGTCTCTGTCTCTGTCTCTGTCTCTGTCTCTGTCTGTCTCTCTCTGTCTCTCTCTGTCTCTCTGTCTCTCTATGTCTCTGTCTCTGTCTCTGTCTCTGTCTATCTCTCTCTGTCTCTCTATGTCTCTGTCTATCTCTCTCTTTCTCTCTCTGTCTCTCTATGTCTCTGTCTCTGTCTATCTCTCTCTGTCTCTCTCTCTCTCTCTCTCTGTCTCTCTCTGTCTCTGTCTCTGTCTCTCTTGATCTCTCTCTGTCTCTCTGTCTCTCTCTGTCTCTGTCTATCTCTCTCTGTCTCTCTATGTCTCTCTGTCTCTCTCTGTCTCTCTCTGTCTCTGTCTCTGTCTCTGTCTCTGTCTATCTCTCTCTGTCTCTCTCTGTCTCTGTCTCTGTCTATCTCTCTCTGTCTCTCTCTGTCTCTCTGTCTCTCTCTGTCTCTGTCTCTGTCTCTGTCTATCTCTCTCTGTGAGATTGTTGTTGAGAGTAGGGACAAAATGAAAGTCATAACAATTGATATACAAACAAATACATCTAAAGGAACTGTGTGTATACCCATGATATTATTAAATGGAATACAGTTTAAATTTAATTAGTTTAAATTATTGCTGTCAAAGTTAACACGTTAATGAATGTGATTAATCTCGAGACTTTAACGCGCACTATTTTTTAAAACTCAGATTAATCCAAGTATCCGGTTTAGACGGCAGCTCCTTCAGTATTTCCAGTGCGCATGTTGACCTGGGAATGAACTGAGAGGCAGGCAGTAAGGCACGGTAAACTAACAGGATGACTAAGGAGACGCGTCGCGGAGCGCTGGGCGGAACATTTCAATTAAAAAATCTTCCAGATGGAAGTTTAGACAAAAGCAAAGTTTTGTGTACACTTTGCAACGCTGCACTGTCTTTCCATCAGAGCACAACAAGTCTTAAGTTCCATCTTTGGGCAAAGTATCATTTTGCTGATATTAGCAAAGATGCTACCACAGCGATGGTATCAAGCCACACTCGCCAAACCACGCTGGCTGAGTGCAGCAAGGGCAGGTCCGTCAATAAGGCAACTACAACTAGGCTAACAGGTGCATTTGCGACACGGATTGCCATGGACTGCAGGCCTATCAGTATTGTGGAAAGGGCTTCAAGACATTCTACAGATCGCTTCAGCCGACCCATCTTACAAGCTGCCTTCAAGAGGAACTGTTGTCGCAACAATTCATGAACTGTATGGAAGTGAAAAGACAACTAAAGCAGAACAGTTAACACATTGGAGACCACTGGACATCAGTAAGTAACCACAACTACCTCTGTGTAACAGCACACCTAATTGATGACGAATGGAAACTACATTTGTTCGCTTTAAGTGTTGTTAAAATGGAGGAAAGGCATTTTGGCAGTTTCTTCTTTTCTTCAAGTTGCAAATGAGTGGGAAATAACAGACAAAGTGACACTCGTAATATGATCACGGCAGCAAAGTAACTTCCTGCAATTCAGAAATAATTTCAAGCCATATTGATGTTATCTGAATGTAAAGTGTAGTCATTAATTCTGTTGGTCTAGTGTGCTTCAAGGCTGCATTCACAGAGGACCTCAAGAGGCCAAAGGAGAACACAAACATAGAATGGCTACAACTAGCAACAGCTTTGGATCCGAGATTCAAGGACCTCAGGAGCCTGCCCAGAACCAAGAGGGGAGAGGACCAAAGCCTAGACCGGTATAGAGCAGAGTGTTGGCATAGAGGAGTGTCCTCTACAGTGGTGGTCAGCACACGCAGGTGGCCATGGTAAGCTGGCCCATATTGCCAGAGATTGTTTTCTCTGGCATGGCAGATTGTGCAGAAGAAGAGGTCAGCTCTCTCATCGGAAAATGGAAACAAGCTTGTGTGTCTGAGCAACTTGTTAAAATACCAATCGACTACATAAACCTGTTGACTGGACTTATGCCACAAAAGTTGACACAGTTTCAATGTCCTTTTACAGCTAAGCATGTGAAAAAGGATTGTTCACTTCGGCTCTTTGTTATTCCGTTTCTTAAAGGGCCGACGTGTTGCAACATTCATTTGCATGAGATGTTTCTTTGCAAACTATTTACAGGCAAGCTGTTTATGTTCACTTTGTGGCAGACATTATTTTTTAACAGATTATTTATGCAGTCTGCTTAATATTAATGTTATTATCGATGTTTTGGGCAATACTAAGCACTCCCTGAGACCTTTTTGCTATGAAAAAGTAAAGTGAAAAGTAACAAAAATCTTGATCTCTAACTGCTTTAAGCATTTCGTTCTTCCATACCTGCATTTGTTTTGCCACCCACAAAAAACAAAACTACACGTAAATATGTTTATTTTAAACTTGTGATTAATCAGATTAATCACATAATTTTATTGTTAATCAGATTAAATATTTTTATCTATTGACAGGACTAGTTTAAATGCATGCTCTGACATTGGAAAGTATCTGTTATTGTACCTGTCCTTGGCAAGAGGTCACAAGATCAACCTGGAACCAACAAAACCCTTTTTATATAATTACTAGTGCTGTCAATAGATAGATAGAAAATAGATAGATAATAGATAATAGAAAATATTTAATCTGATTAATCACAATAAAATTCTGTGATTAATCCGATTAATAATAATATAGAGATTGTAATAATATAAAACCGGAGTGTACTGTAATATAGTGTTCATATTACTTCGATCTGTATCGTAGGAAAGCATGTGCTAGACAGAAGTTGTCGGCGGAGGAAGCAAAGCAGAATAAATGGAGAGTATCAAAGAGAAATAAGAGATGAATTAAACATTGACCCAGAGAGCAGAAGGGAGACGCTGGAGAAGGAAAAGCAACAGTGGAAGAAAGGAGTTCAATATTTAATTATTAATTCAATATTATCTCTGACAGTTTTCTTACACCGGCAAGAACAATCCTTTCCTAGTTTGTTGAATTTTTATGTGATTGTGTTTTAAATAATTCAATAGCTAAATTCAAATTATTAATCTGTTTTCCCCTCATTCCGTTGTTTGAAAGAATCTGAGCAGCTAAAGACCGTCTCTCATGACGACTGTCTCCGTCTGTGGATCCTCTGGGCAATAAAATAACAGGGCACTAAGGCCTTCTCTCCTCCTGTGTGTGTGTGTGTGTGTGTGTGTGTGTGTGTGTGTGTGTGTGTGTGTGTGTGTGTGTGTGTGTGTGTGTGTGTGTGTGTGTGTGTGTGTGTGTGTGTGTGTGTGTGTGTGTGTGTGTGTGTGTGTGTGTGTGTGTGTGTGTTTGTGTGTGTCACTACTTTTAATTTAGATTTAGTCGTGCAGTGCAAATACTTATCAGTGCGATACGAATCATGGCAAGAAGCTGAAGACGTCCATCGTGGATGAGACGGTTGGCTCTAATTCTGTATCTTTATACATTACAGAATACCAACGGTTTATTAAAAAATTCATCCATAAATCCATAAGCCTGAGACAATTTTTAATTTTTTTGCGTACATGTGCAAATTATTTCAGTATTGGATTTTAACCCTGTCACAACTGCTGCTGATGCAGGGCGATTCCTTCTGTAGATTATAAAGTAAGAGGTCCTTTCTGAGCACAGGAATATGAGCTCACAATGTGAGCAGGAATTCCATCTCCCCACGTTTCACTTCTCCCAGTGTAGCACTGCAGTAGAACATGTGGTTCTGCTTCACGCTGTAACCATAGGATACATTCCACCATGGCAATGTAATCGTATGTCTACGATGGCAATGTAATAACATTTAATGCCCCCTGGACACTGTTCTCCTGCTGCACCACACGACGGCCGCCTGGGGCGTGAAGATGAGCCCTCATCCTCCCCTGCCCCTGCTGCAGAACCCGGCCTGCAAGTGTTTTGGGGATCACATAAGACATCCTAACTTCCCCAGTGATCTTCTAAAAATGCTGGTTATTGATTCAACGTGGTTAAATCAATAAATGCATCCAAAAAGAAGATTTTGGCCTACAGAAGATTTTCCTGTAGGACAGTGGTTTCCAAACTTTTTTGCAGGGTCCGCCCCAATTGTAGATCAAATATATATCAGCCCCCCCTCCACCTAAATGCACCCACATAAAGATGTTCTCAGACACATCCTTGCTCACTCCTAAAGACTAGTCTGTAATTAATCCAGAACTGCAATGACAAATCACCTTTACCATATTGCATCGTTAATATTTAGCCTCTCTCCCCCTCCCCTCTTGTCATAAGTCACCCATGACTGCATGGCTATGCACAGCTCCAACGTCATCATCAAGTTTGCTGACGACACGACAGTGATGGGCCTGATCGCCGGCGACGACGAGACAGCCTACAGGGAGGAGGTCGGATCGCTGGAACAGTGGTGCCAGGAGAAGAGCCTCGCCCTCAATGTCAAGAAGACCAAGGAGCTGATCGTGGACTTCAGGAAGCAAAGGGGAGAGCACAGCCCTATCTCCATCGACGATGTTGCAGTAGAGAGGGTCAGCAGCTTCAAGTTCCTCGGCGTACACATTTCCAAGGACCTCACATGGTCCACGCACACAACACACGTGGTGAAAAGAGCCCAACAACGCCTGTATTTCCTCAGGCGTCTGAAGAAATTCAGCATGGGCCCCCGCATCCTGAGAACATTCTATAATGGCACCATCGAGACTGTTCTACAGGGTGTATCACCGCCTGGTACGGAAACTGCACCGCACTCGAGCGGAGAGCGCTTCAAAGGGAGGTGCGGACGGCCCAGTATATCGTTGGAGGTGAGCTCCCCTCCCTCCTGGGTATATACAACCAGCGGTGCGTGGTCAAGGCCAAATGCATCATAAAAGACATTGCCCACCCCAGCCACGAACTGTACTCACTTTTACCGTCAGGCAGGCGATACCGCAGTATCAAGTGCCGTACAAATAGACTCAGAGATAGCTTCCACAGTCAGGCCATCAGGCTGCTGAACAAGGGCGTATAGCATATAACAATGTATATTTTATTACATTGATTTCTATATACATATTGCTCTTTTCTGTGCCGATATATTGCATTTTCTAAATTGCATTTTTTATTTTTATTTTATTTTTTAACTTTATTCCATTTTTATTCTATTTGTATCTATTTTTATCTTATTTTTATAACTGCTGTCTGTCGTCAGACAGTGCTTTATACTGCTTTATACTTGTGTAAACTGTGAAGTGACAGTAAACTTGACTTGACTTGACTTGACTTCAAGTCAATACAGGCGAGGAAATACAGGCGTTGCCCTTTTCACCACGTGTGTGGTGTGCGTGGACCATGTGAGGTCCTCGGAGATGTGCACGCCGAGGAACTTGAAGCTGCTGACCCTCTCTACTGCAACACCGTCGATGGAGATAGGGCTGTGCTCTCCTCTCTGCTTCCTGAAGTCCACGATCATAAACTTGACTTGACTTGACTTGACTTGACGATCAGCTCCTTGGTCTTCTTGACGTTGAGGGTGAGGCTGTTCGCCTGGAACCACTGCTCCAGCGATCTGACCTCCTCCCTGTAGGCTGTCACGTCGTCGCTGGCAATCAGGCCCATCACTGTCGTGTCGTCAGAAAACTTGATGATGACGTTGAAGCTATGCATAGCCATGCAGTCGTGGGTGTAGAGGGAGTAGAGGAGAGGGCTCAGCACGCATCCCTGGGGGGCTCCCGTGTTGAGGGTCAGTGGCTCTGGTGCTGCCCATCCTCACCACCTGGCGGTGGTCCGACAGGAGGTCCAATTTCCAGCTGCACGTGGATGGGGGCACGCCTAGACCTCTAAGCTTGGTGTCGAACTTAGAACATAACCACTGCTGTTTGCATATAAGTATTTATTTTTATATGTTGAGGCATTTGCTGAAAAGGTTAAGAAATGTATTGTGACTTCAGCACTCTACTGGTTTTTATTCCTTGTCTAGTTTTCCCCAGACGGAACCTGTAGCCTCCTTTCCAGTGGAATCAATTCCGATCAATCAGACCCCACCTGCCTCCATACAGCAGGCCACCTTTTTTATTTCTTATATGCATTTTGTAAGTCCTCAGTGGATTTTATGTGAAGATCTTCCCCTTCTTTTCATGCTGTTTCTTTTTTAATCTCTTTGTTTCATTACCTGGTTTGCGTACGCTTGTGAAGCCATCTGCGACTCCAAGTGGGATAAAGTTCTGTAGAAAGAGGCTTGACATTTTCCTCCAAGCTCCGTTCGATGTGGCTCACTGGACGACCTTGTGGTCACACAACTTGCTGCCTGTGCAAACGGCACTCAGAGGTTCAGAGGGGATCTCTTTGGGCATGAGCCGAAGCTTCCGGAAACACACAGAGGAATATAATTGTAAAGTAGTTTTGTCTCCACTCTCACACCGCGAGGCGCTGGCCCTGTCCTCGCCAAGGTTAATATTTGCTTCAGCCGCTTGGAAGAACTGCTCCTGTGTTCTGCCTCTAGGGTTCAGGGTAAAGCTCTAGATCGAGTAGTGGAGCAGCTAACGTGAAGAGCTGAAGAACATGTTCGTTTGCCTGTTTTAACACCACTTTTTGGTATCTTAAAGCTTGTATCAGAGAGACGGCTGCTGTGACTCAGAGCTGCCAGGAAACTCCTTGATGTATAAAGTCTCAAGGCCAAAGTCTGACCTAATAAGACCTAAGGCTCCAATCTATCTAATCTATCAGAACACAGCTCAGAGCCCAGAGCTCACAGGGTCCCAAGTTCAAGAACAATGTGACGTTTTTCTTGAACGCACCAGATTTTTCAAAATCTGCCTCAGTCAATCAACACCCACTCAATAGCCATTCTAGCCACTGAGGAACACTGAGAAACACTGAGAAACACTGAGAAACACCGAGAATCACTGAGATGTGCCATCGAACATATAAGTGTGACTGGTCTCTGTTGTGTTGACCCAGCTGCCTGTGGAGCCGCTAAGCCCAGCCCTGAAGCCTTGCTCTCAGTCTACCAAGTCCTCCAATCAACACAGTGCTTTGAGAGGCTGCTGGTTCTTGGTTTTCGTTGTGTGCTGCAGATACGTGGTTGGTGGGGATTGGAAATGCCCGGTGAGAAACCGACGGGAAACAGAGAGGCTGTCGAACCCCTGCTTTTACTTAGGGTTTTTTTGTGCACATAAACGTTTATATTGGTATATAATCAGCTATCAAAATGCAGCATGGCGACTCCAAGCTTTCGTTTATTTTTTTTAATTTATAATTTATAATATTTATAATATAATAATTATTTGTTAGAGCAATTAGGGTGTCTTGCTCAGGGATACTTGGCTAGGATGAGCCGGGGAATCAATCCAGCAACCTTCCGGTTGTGAGACGACCGCTGTACCTCCTGAGCTCAGTCCATATTATGTCCTAAATGCAGTCCATATTATACTACCAGGTGTGATTAGTGTGATTAGCCATCACAGGCCGTTTACAGGCTGACTATTGTTACTCTGTGTACCAGCTGGTATATTGGTCTATCCATCACACATCACATATTTCTTAATTGCATTGCCTCAAATGGCTCCTCTAGGAAGAGGCCTCGTCCTGCCATCTCACCACTGGTCGGGACATCCCATAATGAGGAGGAGGCATGAGTTCCATCCTGGCGGGCCTGGGTCTACCCCTATCACCCGCCACACTGGCAGCATCCTGGACCCTGGTAACCTGGACATGAGCACGCTGGACCCCAGCACCCTGGACCCTGGCATGCTTGACCCTGGCACCCTGGACCGCACTCAGGACCCAGGCACTCTAGACCCTGGCGGGCTGGACCCTGGCACCCTAGACCCTGGCGCCCTGGACCCTGGCACCCTAGACCCTGGCACTCTGGACCCTGGCACCCTAGACCATGGCGCCCTGGACCCTGGCGCCCTGGACCCTGGCGCCCTGAACCCGGACACTCTAGACCCTGGCATCCTGGACCCTGGCACTCTGGACCCTGGCACTCTGGACCCGGGCACCCTAGAGTTATATGGGTTCGTCCAAGCGAAAAAAACATAGAATTGCTGTCCACCGAAGCCAGAAGCCTGGTTTGAAAAAGAGCGGGAAAACCGAGTTTACTGGAAGAAAAAAAGATTCTGTCCACAGGGGAAAGAAAAATGCAGAGCCTATATTTTATAATCTAGTACGACTGAATGGTTTGTCAATACAATTAGAGAATTATTGATAATGTCGTCATGTTATGTAAATGTAATAAATATTTAAGATAGTTTTTCTGTCTCCTTTCCAATGTTTTGTGTGTCCTTGCCTTACATATACGGAGGGTTTGTCGTATGTGAGTACAGCATAGCTAGCTCGAGTTCCACTAATGTGATTTAGCCACAAACCAGAAAGAGTCCGAGAACCAGTTCTATCAATCGGTTCAGTACTGCATGTGAAACGTTATTGGTTTGGACCAATGGAAGGTGAGACTAATATGTAAACTGATGTATTCAAGATATTCAAATGACCAAAGTCCCAGAAAGCTTGAGCAGAAGCAGCAAGGCCTAGGACCGCTAGTCTCAAACTGAGTCGTCAGTTGGATCTGAGTGTTGGAAATCTCCAGTTCCATGTCCTCACATTCAGTACATTGATAAGGTAGGCAGCGCCTTGTCCACCCTGTTTGTGTCATAATAGCTTCTGATTGGTTGTTCTGCTGAGTGTATTTTCCTACCAGGACAGCTTTACCATTATGGGTTCTGATTGGTTGTCCTGCTGAGTGCATTGTCCTATCACGACAGCTGTGTCATAATGGGTTCTGATTGGTTGTTTGCTGTGTGTATTGTCCTATCAGGACAGCTGTGTAATAATGGGTTCTGATTGGTTGTTCTGCTGTGTGTGTCTGTGGTCTAATTAGCATTGTGGACCAGCTGTCTAATACATCTCCGTATACATTTTGTGGACCAGTCCAGAGGGAGTATATTTGTATATATTTGCTTCCTCGCTCGACGCAACTGAATTATATATATATATATATATATATATATAATATATATATATATATTATATCCTTTATTTAAAGGACCGAAATTCTTCCTTCAATGTTCCTGTGATCGACCCAACCGCTGGTACCCAGAGCCATCATCTCACTTTACCCATCACAGTTGCCAGGTGTCCCTTCAAAATAAATAGAAGAACTCTGATATCCGTCCATCTCTGAAGCGTGGGAGTTCACTCCCATCTTCAATTATGGCTGATAAATATCAGGCAGCTTATGTCACTGTGGTTACCACAGCATCCCTGGAGGAGGAGGGGAGGGGGAGGGGTTCTATTCAGAAGTGAGAGGAATACATTTATCTTATTTCCATATAGGCCTATAACTGTGGCCAACTGTGTGTGTGTGTGTGTGTGTGTGTGTGTGTGTGTGTGTGTGTGTGTGTGTGTGTGTGTGTGTGTGTGTGTGTGTGTGTGTGTGTGTGTGTGTGTGTGTGTGTGTGTGTGTGTGTGTGTGTGTTTGCGCACTCCCTGAGCTTGCAGCTTATCAACCAACCCCGATAAGCTGCAGGTGGACGACCATGCGGGTCTAAGTGAGGTAGCGCTATGGTTATGCTGATAGTGTATTAATTGAGGTAGCGCTATGTTTATGCTGATAGTCTATTTATTAAGGTAGCGCTATGTTTATGCTGATAGTCTATTTATTAAGGTAGCGCTATGGTTACACTGATAGTCTATTATGTTAAACCAGAGAGGATGCTTCATGCAAACCCCAGCCAGCTCTCCTCTTCCTGGACTTAAGAGGAGAGCTGTGATGGAGTCTGGTGTGCAATACTCATGTATAGTCAATCTAAATGTTTTATTTTATTTTATTGATTTGACCGTAAGTCATGTTCTATAGAGAGGCCTCGTCCTGACTTCTAATAAGGGCTAAGGGCTGGCAAGCTGAGACACAACAGGTTTAACCATGTCTATCTATACTGGTCATGGATATTAAGGAGATCATGGGTAGATCAGACCACGCTGACTCTACATACACCCTTGTTCATTATGAACCAATCGGATCAATATGAACCAATGGGATCATTATGAACCAATGGGATCATTATAAACCAATGGGATAAATATGAACCAATCGGTTTATTATGAACCAATCGGATCATTATGAACCAATCGGATCAATATGAACCAATCAGCTCATTATGAACCAATGGGATCATTATAAACCAATCGGACCAATGTGAACCAATCAGATCATTATAAACCAATCAAAATCATTATGAACCAATCGGATCATTATGAACCAATCGGGATCTAATCTAACAAATAATATAATAAAATGTATTTTTATAATAAAAATGATAAAAATAATAAAATAATAAAATAATAAAATAATAATATCTACTCAAATAATATAATAATAAAATAATAATTTCTAATCAAATAATATAATAATAATCAAATAATATAATAATAATCTAATATTATAATAGTATATAATAATAAAATAATAATAAATAATATGTTTGACTTTTATTAAATAGTCTTTCTTCTGGTCAGCTCTGGGGGATTTGATTGGCCGACACACTCCTCCTCACCTCCATGTCCTCATATAGCCCTACATCTCATGCTAAATGTCTTCTTCTCTCTTTAATAGGTTTCAGAGAGGCTGGTTTGTCTGCAGTTCATTTGGAGAGGTCTGGGAAAAGCAATCTCATTGCTGCAGTCACTATAGTCGCTGTAGACACTGACACGCATGTATAAATAAGAACATACACACGTATCCGTTTCCATACTGAAGAACCTAGAGAGAAAGCACAAGCCTCCATCACTAGTGGGTGAATGGTGCTTATCCTGTCTCATTTTTATAAAAACACAAGTATCATCACATAACAGCAGGAGTACAGATGAGAAAGTGGCTATGATGTAGCTACACATATGAGAGGTTGTTGATCCCTTTGTACAGTACAGGTGTAACAAGTGCCAGGTGGTGTTACATACAGCTGGCACTAGATAAGCCAATCAGAAAAGGGCAAAATTTAAGCCAATATTTAACTTTTGATTCGAACTCAATACATGCAACTTAATGTGTATGTTATGTTAGGGTTACATCTGCCTCAAAGACTTCAGCCTTTTCACCAAGCATTTGCAGCAGTTACAAAATGAATAATAAATAACAATTTTATTTGTTTACATTTATACAGACAAAAAGCAACACAACCTGTTCGAATTGACCATTGACAAAACATCCAAGAACAAACGTAACGTGAGTTTGGATTCGCCACGTTAAGCGTTGAGTTTGATTGACCCCTGCTGGTCACAACTAAAACTGCAGCTAAACATGAATCTGTCGGTGGGTTTATCCGTTTTTGATAGGATGCGCTATATAATCGTCTTCTGTATGTATGTATGCACTATTTAGGGTGTCACCATTTTGAGTATACAAATATAGTTTCCTATAAACTGCACCACTTAATACCCATAATGCACGGACGGTTAAAGAACTGGTTTCCGTTTGTAGTCCGTTTGTCAAGTCGAAGCGGTGTGGCGCTGTCCGCGCCGCCGTGGTGCTGAAGCGAGAGGTGTTCTGATACTTGGATAGGTGGGGGCGCTGTCCGCACCGCCGTGGCGCTGAATATATTCAGCATTTTTCAGCGGATTTACTCGTTACTATTTAGAACACAGCTATTATACAGAATGAATATTTAAAAGTTAAAGTGGGTTCATATTATGCTTTCGTGATATTTCCCTTCCCTTCCGTGTGTCGTATAGTTAACTTTCTCAGATAGCACTCAACTGAACCGCCTGAAATGGCTCGTCTGCAGACTTGCTTTGACCAATCACAGCAGACTGGGCTTTTCATGGGGGAGGGCCTTAGAGAGTCCTACGGTACATTAAGGGTTTCAGATCGACGAACTGAAAACAAATATTGACATCGGAGAGAGAGGAGGGGGGCACTGATTGGACAAAGCAGATGATGCTAATGGTTTTGGACTGGAAGGAATTTGCTTTGAAGGCGTGTTAACGGGGGTGTAAATCTGACCAATGGTGATGTTCGAGTGTGGTGTCGTCATGTTTGTGGGTGGGGCATCTGGGGACCTGAAAATCCATATTGGCAGCATCAACAGCGTGTATTCATAATAATTGTCGAAAACACCGGCAGAAGCTTAAAACCAGAAAGCGTGTGTGATTCCCTTCTACTGACCTCCATGTCTGTCCGATGAGGTGGTTAGCATGCTACACCCCTTTTCTTTCTGCTTTAAGATGTCACAATCTCACATGTCACAAAAAAGATTTTGTTTGTTTTTCTTGTTGCCAAAAATCGTGTTCAAGATAGTTTTTATTTGCCATATGCAAGTACACATACGCACACACACATTCACACTCACACAATGTGAAGCTTTGGGTGTCTTGAAAAGCGCTATAAAAATGCAATGAATTATTATTATTATTATTACAATGGAATTCTTACTCCCCATTCCCTCCCGCAGTATGAATGTCCTAAAACACTATTAAAATACTTTACACAATACAAATAACAATAAAAATAGCAATAAAGTGACTGATGGATGATATATACCTGTGTTGAATTGTGAGGGAAGAACATCTGGTCCTACAGATCTCCTCAATGCATGGAAGTGCACACCCGATGATCTTCTCTGCCGTCCTCACGACCCTCCGGATGTCTTTCTTGTCCTGGTCAGTGGTGTTGCCGTACCACACAGTGACGTCACCTGTCAGGACGCTCTCTACGGTGCCACGGTAGAAGTTCACTAGCCACCGTTGGCCTATGCCGCTTCTCCTGAGGCACCGCAGAGCATAGAGAGGCTGGTGTGTCTTCTTCAGCATGACCTCCGTGTTGCGGGTCCACGCCAGGTCGTCGAAAATCTGTAGCCCTGGGAAACGGAAGCAGCTGTCGATTTCCACCAGTGTCCCGTCCAGGCTGATGGTGGAGTGGGTGCCCCAGTTGCTTCTCAAGTCCACGATGAGCTCCTTCATCTTGCTGACATTCAGTGTAAGGCTCTCTGTACTCTGTTTCCATTGTTGTGTGTGGCAGTATTGTCATGTATATACAGCCAGGGACTATGGCAGCAGCCTTGGGGTGGGGTGTTGAGGACCAGAGTGGATGAGATGTTGTTCTCAATCTTCACCACTTGAGGCCTGCCCATCAGGAAGTCCATAGTCCAGTTACAGATGGAGGTGCCCAGACCTAGGTCCCTCAGTTTCAGGAACAGCTTGGAGGGAACGATGGTGTTGAACGCCGAGCTGTAGTCAATGAACAGCAGTCTGACGTAGGTGTCCCTCCCGTCTAGGTGCTCTAGGGCCGTGTCTAGTGCCAGGGAGATGGCGTCGTCTACAGACCTGTTTGGTCTGTATGCAAACTGGAGTCGGTCTAGGGACTCAGGGATGGAAAAGTTAAGGCGACATAACCAGTTTTTTCAGGCACTTCCTGGCTATGGATGTTAAAGGCACTGAACGATAATCATTGAGGCTTGTTACCCTGGTCTTTTTGGGTAGGCAACGTAAACACAAGGTGTGTTCATCAAGGAGAGCCTTGCCGGGCACTTCACGCAGGTGCGCTTGGCCCTGGCGCTGCTGGGTCCTGTAAAAGCACTGTTGTGGTGGACGGTTAACATCATTCATCATTCATCATTTCTTACCTTTTTTCTTGAGGACTGGTGATTGGTGACTGGTGGGATAAGGGAGGGTGAGTGCCGCTCATAGCGGCCTTATATGCACGGTGCCGTGGGGAATGTGGTCGAGGCCCACTTGGATTGGTACATTGCTATAAGCCCATAATGCGAAGCCTAGACTATAAGAAATAGACCAGGCGGTGGTGTGCCTGGTCACAGGGTCTAGAGAATTTGAACACTTTCTTGTTGGGTCCATTCCGGCCGGCTGCCCACCATAGACAGACTAAAGCCTGCTCTATGAATGCAAGTGTGGCTTCTTCTTTTTCTTCTTCTCCTATCAATTACTGTGAGCTGTGAGAGCCCCTTTCAGCCCATCTTGGTCATCCAGGGTCAAGCAGACCACAGCATGGGAGGATCAGAGGTTAATCCGGGGGGACCAGCCTCATGCATCGAGTGCTTCGTATGGCTTTGGGGGTTCTTGCCGGGTAAAACTCCCAACCATTGTTTGAAGGCTCCCTGCCGTCAATAATGAAGAAAGGCTTTGTCTTCTTCTCATCTTCTTCTGGTATTTTTAGCTGTATTTTTCAGCGCTGGCCCTCTGCACCGGCTGAAACGCTGGAATGTGTTTATCTTTATGTGTCTCTTTTCATATTTTGTGAAGTGGAGAATGCAGACGCGCGCACACACGCACGCACGCACGCACGCACGCACGCACGCACGCACGCACGCACGCACGCACGCACGCACGCACGCACGCACGCACACACACACACACACACACACACAAATGCTGAGTTGTGGTTTTAGCTGTACCTTTGAACAAGCTACAAATAGGATTATACCACAAGCTGACTATTAGGCTCCAACTCCGAACACACACACCGAACACACACACCGTGCACACACACACACCATACACACATACACACAGACACACACACACACACACACACACACACACACACGCATCTAAGTTGTTTTCTGCGATTACAAAGAAGGTGTGTTAGTGAGAAGAGAACTGGGATTTATGGAAATTTGAATTAATGAGAGAAACCAGTAGCTTGTAGTCCATAATCAAGCGTGCCTCCATGTACACCAAAGCACATTTGCTCCATTTACACACACACATGTTTTGTTTATGTTAATTAAAGAAACATCAGCCTGAACTAAAACCCCTTCACCAGCTTTCAGAATAAACCAAATGTGGTAGGACTTTGATAGGAGATTCATTCAGGGTCCAGCTGGACTCCAGCTGGACTCCTTGTTGGTGGTGTCTGAGAGGAGGATGCTGCGCAAGCTGCGTAGTATCCTTGACAACAACTCTCACCCTCTCCATCAGGTGCTGACCTCATACAGAAGCACCTTCAGCAACAGACTCATTCCACCCAGGTGTACCACAGAACACCACAGGAAGTCCTTTCTTCCTGTGGCCATCAGTCTCTATAATTCATCTACCTCGGGTCGTGAGAGGGACAGTGGAGACTCAGTGACCTGAGGTCAACGCACTGTAAATCCTTTCACTGTAATTTTGCACTGTAAATTCAATTTCACTTTTCACTTAGTATTTATTACTGCCAATTTGCACTATACGCATTGTTGTATATTGTATATACCTACGTATTACTGTAATAATACTGTAAATTGTACAATTCATCTGTCTATACATTTAGATTTCATTCAGATTTCATTTAGTTATATTTTGTTTATACTAGTTTAGTTTAGTTTGTTGTTATTAGTTTTAGGTATTGTATATTTGTGCGTGCATTATTCCCCCTGTTTCAACTGTTGCACTGTTTTCCCTCGGGATAAATAAAGTCTCTTGAATCTTGAATTTCACTTTCTCTCACATAGATCACACTGATCAGTCTACAAGCTGGTTGAAGAAGGCCCCAGTCAGACTGATTATAGTCTGGTTGAAGCAGCCTCACCTGGCCCCAGTCAGACTGATTAGAGTCTGGTTGAAGCAGCCTCACCTGGCCCCAGTCAGACTGATTAGAGTCTGGTTGAAGCAGCCTCACCTGGCCCCAGTCAGACTGATTAGAGTCTGGTTGGTGCAGCCTCACCTGGCCCCAGTCAGACTCATTAGAGTCTGTTTGAAGCAGACTCACCTGGCCAGTGGGTCATTGTTAATCAAGGCCCACAGGTAAAACAGCCTCCACTACACATAGAGGAAGAGCTCTAGCATGTTCCATCTGCTCTGTTCACCATGATTCAAAACTCTGCAATAAACCGGATTCCTTGTCTTCAGAAGGAGCCCTCAAGAAGACATGTTAATGGCTGGTGACAGCGTGTTCTGCTACAGTCGTATAGTCATGTCACCTGCGGGGATAGACATGGTTTGAGAAAACAGGGTTTGTCCAAAGAATAAGAAAGCAGCCGTCTCTTAGTGGGGAGAGTGCTACTTGAGCCATCAGACGTTAGATGCTGTGTGTGATGGAGACAACGATTTGTCACCATGCCTCATGACTTCCATGAATTGGAATGAGTGTATGTGTGTGTGTGTGAGAGAGAGAGAAAGAGAGAGAGTTGGAGGGAGAGAGACTCAAACGGAAACAATAGTTATGTTATTATAACTCTAGTTCTATGATTTTAGGCAACGCCATCTAGGATTATGGGCTTGGCACTGAAGAATTTCAGCAATTTACCAATCCACGTGGGCCCCACAGAAACCACATAATTTGCTGCTAGATCCTAGAAAGCACCATTGTGGACGGTGAACATATTTTATTATTTCTTACATTTGCTGAAAGCAATTGGAGGGTGGGTGCCGCTTTACGCAGACTTATATGCATGGTGACGTGGGGACAAGAATTTCAGCTTGTCTCCCTCCTCGTAAATAGTAAATGACTTATAAGATATTTAGAGACTCACTGGCCATGGAATAGATCAATGAACTGACCTGTGTAGTTCTCTTTGTGTAGTTCTGTAGCCTTTCTGAATCGCTGGAAACGTTGCTTCCAATCAGCCCATTCATTTGGACGATCAAACGCCAAACCTTCCGGGGGGTTAAACTTGGCCATTCCTCTGAAGCGATGCGTCCGTCAAACACTTTGTAGTGATTTCAATGTCCAGACAATCTTAATCCCACAGAGTTTTACTGTAACAATTATCATTCAGCATCCAAGTACAATACTACATATTTGTTGTGTCTAGAACATTCTACAGCAGTGTGGTGACACCAATCTCTTAAAGGTGTTTGCTATTCCTTTATAATGTCCATTATATGACACCATACACTGTCATTAACCTAGCCTAATGGCTTTCATGTGGCATGTTTACAGTCTAAAGTTTATTGTACACCCTGTTGTTTATTGTAAACCTAAAGAGGTCTCCTGTGTCAGACACTCCAGCCAATTGCCAAAGTATATTTGCAAAAATAAGAGACAATTAGTAATATAGGCTCTTACACAGTTTGTATATTTTGCATTTATAGTGACGTTAAATGGTCCGGACAGTCTGGTCCACAAATCATTAAAATGCTACCCAATGGAATAGTAGAATGGCCCCTTATAAAACTCTTATAGTAAAACCATGCAGACCATGTATAGATATAGATCTAATTCTTTCCGCCTCTGAAGAAAAAAATCAGTTCCAGCATCTCAGGAAAAACAAGGTAATCTAATCAACACACAATTTACCGGTGGTTTGCCGCTCTGGCTTTCCTTTACATTGCCTGCCCTCGAGAGGAACAACAATACAACTGATTCAGCCTGGAAACTCACAAACAGAATAGCAAAAAACAACACGGGGCCATTTAGTTGCCATCTCCTGCAGACCTTAACTAATGCATCGCTATTAAGAGAACCGTGATATACACAGACGCTAGCTAGCACAGCTACATCAACACTCACCACCTTCCATTCTACTGGAGGCGTATAGACTTCGTGTTTATGGTCCAGAAGCAGCGAGCACATGTCAGCCACCATCATTTAGGGTCTTCAGCTGAAGTTCCTTTCTGGCAGGCGAGCATCTGGTTCTGCTGCTTCACCAAAGCCTCTCTATAGGACATTTATGTTTGGAGGTTCATTCTAAAAGGACACACAAGACCCTTTAAGCTGGCTGGGCGTGATGGCTGTCTCCAGGCCTGCCGCTCCAGGAGCAGAGAGTTCAGTCCATGGCAGTGCAAAGGCCTGGTGGTCAGGTGGTTGTCAGCTCCCGCCTCCTGTGGTCCATGGTGATCCATGGTGATCCATGGTGATCCATGGTGGTCCATGGTGATCCATGGTGGTCCATGGTGATCCATGGTGGTCCATGGTGGTCCATGATGATCCATGGTGATCCATGGTGATCTCCATGCCCCCCTGTCTGTCAGTATCCTCTTAAAGCACCTTGTCTCCTTTGAGGTATCACCATCAAGGGCTAAGGGGGGACAACAACTGAATAGAACATCACATTTGGCTCTGAGACGGGACCTTGGATAACCTCTCGCTCAGCGCCCCCCCCCCTCCCCCCTCCCCCTCCCCCTCCCCCCTCCTCCTCCTCCTTGTGCCTTTCATGAGTCTGACGGTGATGACAGAGCATCCTCAACGTGGCTCATCTAACCGTCGTTCTGCGTCCACACAGATTCCTGCAGGGCTCGCTTCTCTAGAGGCCCACAGGGAGTTTGGCAGGGAGATAAGGGTTGGCTGTGTGAGTTTGTGTGTGTATGTGTGTGTGTGTGTGTGTCTGCGTGTGTTTGTGTACATGTGTGTGTCTGCGTGTGTGTGTGTATGTGTGTCTGTGTGTGTGTCTGTATGTATGTACAAGCAACAGCATTAGTCGAATTTTCATCACCATATTCCCATTCGCATTTTGAAGTATCGCATTAGAAAATGTAGATGGAAACGGCCAAATTCAAATCAATTTCCTCTGATTCGCATTAAAAGTTGATACGCTTGCTTGAGGTGGTTTTTGACAGATTTGAATCGAAGTTCATTCAAAAAAGTGGAGATGGAAACAATGCCGAATCAATTCTGATGTAGTGAACTTTGAACTCACATGACTTACGCTGTTGGCTTCTTCTCAAGCATTTGTGTTCGTCTCCGATATCCGTCATTGCTGACGTAGTTTGTTTGCTCCAAGTTGTGAACTAATTCACATTTCCTTTTTTTTGTGTGAACTTCCAAAAGTTTGCTTCAAATGAGCTTTGACTGTTAGATGGAAACCTAGCAATTGTTGTTGGTGCTTCTTTAGACGGGAAAAAACAGGGTCGGCTTCCATTGGCGACAACTACACACCAACACCACCGCTGGCCTTTAGTAGCAAAGCTGCAGAAACCCTCTTCTGGAGGAAGAGGCTACAGGAGGTGGAACTGTCTCTGCACCGCCTGTGAGTGACTGGCTGTTCCACGGTGGAAGAGACACAGGTCTCTGAGCTATGAAGGCTCTCTATCTGCTTCACTGCGTGGGCTGAGTCCCGGTTAATGTTCCCAGGGTCATGTTTATCCTGGTCGGGGATGATGACAGTGTGTAGGTAGGCCCTCTGCCAGCAACACCTGAGAAGGGATTCAGCCCCTGCTAAACCTGGGGAGAGAGAGAGAGAGAGAGAGAGAGAGAGAGAGAGAGAGAGAGAGAGAGAGAGAGAGAGAGAGAGAGAGAGAGAGAGAGAGAGAGAGAGAGAGAGAGAGAGAAAGAGAGAGAGAGGGAGGAGGGAGAGGGGGGGAATCAACTCCTTCTCTCCCTTTACAATGAAGCCATATACTTTAACAGCCTCCTGTCCCTCGCTGTCACTTTAAGATTTAAAGTGACTCTCTCTCTTTCTCTCTCTCTCTCTCTCTCTCTCTCTCACTATCTCCCCCACTCTCTCTCTCACTATCTCCCTCACCTCTCTCTCTATTACCATGAAATCAAAGACCAAAGATCAACCCCATTGCCATCTCACAATTAATATAAAATCAGACCACCGCTCTATCCAGCTACTCCCGGCCTATAGGCAGAGACTGAAGCAGCAACCAAACGCTGTGAGGGAGGTCCAATGCTGGTCGGACCAATCGGACTCTATGCTGCAGGATTATATAGCCACTGCAAGTGGTTGAACATCCTTAAGGCGGCAGGCCCCGACGGCATCCCGGGCCGCATGTTCAGAGCATAAGCAGACCAGTTGGCAGGAGTCTTTGCAGACATCTTCAACCTCTCCCTGTCCCAGGCTGTTGTTCCCGTGGTCTTCAAGATGTCCACCATCGTGCCTGTCCCTAAACAACCCAAGGTAACATGCTTGAATGAATATAGACATGTAGCCCTCACCTCGATTGTCAGCAAATGCTTAAAGCGGTTGGTCAAGGACTTTATTTGCTACCTTGTTTGTTACCTGCCATGCTGGACCCATGGCAATTTGCATATCGTCAAAACAGATCCACGGACGACGCAATTGCCATGGCCCTCCACACTGCCCTTTCCCACCTGGAGGGAAAGAACTGTTATGTGCGAATGCTGTTTGTGGACTACAGCTCAGCGTTCAACACGATAGTTCCTGCCAAACTCACCACAAAGCTTAGAGGTCTAGGCGTGCCCCCATCCATGTGCAGCTGGATACTGGACCTCCTGTCGGACTGCCACTAGTTGGTGAGGATGGGCAGCACCACCTCAGAGCCACTGACCCTCAACACGGGAGCCCCCCAGGGATGCGTGCTGAGCCCTCTCCTATACTCCCTCTACACCCACGACTGCATGGCTATGCACAGCTCCAACGTCATCATCAAGTTTGCTGACGACACGACAGTGATGGGCCTGATCGCCGGCGACGATGAGACAGCCTACGGTGAGGAGGTCGGATCCCTGGAGCAGTGGTGCCAGGAGAACAGCCTCGCCCTCAACGTCAAGAAGACCAAGGAGCTGATCGTGGTCTACCGGAAGCAGAGAGGAGAGCACGCCCCATCTCCATTGACGGTGTTGCAGTAGTGGGGGTCAGCAGCTTCAAGTTCCTCGGCGTGCACATCTCCGAGGACCTCACATGGTCCACGCACACCACACACGTGGTGAAAAGGGCCCAACAACGCCTGTATTTCCTCAGGCGTCTGAGAACATTCTACACCGGCACAATTGAGAGTGTTCTTACAGGGTGTATCACCGCCTGGTACGGGAACTGCACCGCACTCGAGCGCAGAGTGCTTCACAGGTTGGTGCAGATGGCCCAGTATATCGTTGGAGGTGAGCTCCCCTCCCTCCTGGATATATAGAACCAGCTGTGCGTGGCCAAGGCCAAACGCATCATAAAAGACAATGCCCACCCCAGCCATGAACTGTATTCACTTTTACTGTCAGGCAGGCGATACCACAGTATCAAGTGCCGTACAAATAGACTCAGAGATAGCTTCCACAGTCAGGCCATCAGGCTGCTGAACAAGGGTTATGTAATGTATTGTAATGTATATTTTATTACATTAATTGATATATATATATTGCTCTTTTTCTGTGCTAATATATTGCATTTTATATATGCACTTTTGTATTTTTATATATTTAACTTTATACAGTTTCTACTTTTTTACTTATTTTTTATTCTATTATTTATATTTTTATAACTGCTGTCTGTCATCGGGTATTGCAAATAAGATTTTCACCCATTGCTTATACTTAACTTTGATGTGACAATAAACACACGCACACACACACACACACACACACACATACACACACACACTTGCAATCCAAAAAGTGCAGTCCATGGTTCTTATGTATTCAGTGGTGCACTCACTGTAGTCCTGTGTGAATAATATACAATAGAGAACTACTGGCAAAGGTCAAACACTGAATGAAATGTAAAACATTATTTATTACAATCTAATCCTCTGCTCCGTGTCCCCACTTTGTCACCCTGGTGAAGAATATATTTAGTGAAACTTATTCAGAGTTTTATTTATTTATTTACTACTGTATATATTTTCTTTTGGTTCTATTTTGGTGTGCTACAGTCATTCACAGTGCATTAGCCCATGTATTGTATTGATAATATATATTGGTAAGATGTGTATTGTGTTCAATGATAGCAGCGGGTTCCACCAGGCGAACCACAGAGCCTCTGTGGTTCTACCAGGAGAACCACAGAGCAGATGTCTTTGTCTCGGTGATGGCCGTGGACAGCGACCCGCCTGGTGCACGAGGGGAAGCGTCTGAGTCTGTTATCCTCGTGGCGTGACGTCTGCGAGTGTTTCTTCTTCTTCTTCTTCTTCTTCTTCTGGAACAACGACCGCTTTGTTTGTTTGGGGATGAAAGACCTTCAGCCTGCTGTCTCCTGTCTCTCCCTTTCCTCTGAAACTCTGCCTCTTCTTCCCCTCCGCCGAGACGGTTCTTCACACGCCACCAAAAAACATCCCTAAGTGGAAGGAGGAAGGAAGGAAAAACCAGACAAAACAATCTCTCTCTCTCTCTCTCTCTCTCTCTCTCTCTCTCTCTCTCTCTCTCTCTCTCTCTCTCTCTCTCTCTCTCTCTCTCTCTCTCTCTCTCTCTCTCTCTCTCTCTCTCTCTCTCTCTCTCTCTCTCTCTCTCTCTCTCTTCCCCCCCCCCCCCCCCCCCCACACACAGTGATGACAGGGAAAGGACCCAGATGGACGTTTAGGGTCCTGACAGGATAACCGAGCATTGTATGAACTGTGGTGGGAGTTCACTTGACACAGACCTTGGACAACACATCCTAGGAGTACACCTTTTTATTCTTTCTTTAATATTTATTTTCATTAGTATTCGTGTGCTGCCATGGCCTTAGGGCTGGTCAATAATTCAATATTATTGGTTATGGTGTTTGAGGGGAATCACACCCTGGATGATCTGATGATATCCTGATATCGTTAAACACAATGTTGTTGTCTTCTTGATGATAACAAGAACATTTTGTATTTTTAAAGTAGTAGTATGTAATGAGGTATACATTTCTGGAAAGAATATTATTTTTAAAATGTCATAGTTTTGTTAAACGCCACAAGCATTAGCTCAGTTCGTTGGGAACCGGAGGGTTCAGGGTGGGTTCAAGTCCCCCAAACGCAAGTTCACCTCCTGGTCACTGCCATGGTCCCTTGAGCAAGGCACCAGACCCCCTACACTGCTCCCCGGGCAGCTGTATATACAATAGCTGCCAGCTGCTCCTAATACTAGGATGGGTTAAATGCAGATAAAGTAATTTCAATCCTCCAGATTTTGATTTTGATTTTAGATGTATTATTTATATTATTGTTATTATTATTATTACATTTTTTTAATTTGTATTATTATTATAACTATTACTGTTATTGTTATGATTATTGTTATTATTATTATTATTATTATTATTCTCTTTCCCCTTTCAACAGCCAAAGATAAATATTATGAGAGATGATATTATCATGATGTGGATTTAGCTCCATTTCCATAATTTTGTATTATGTATGCACAGTACGTCTAATTATGCAAAATATGTAGAAATATTTATAACATAAGAAAACTACTGACTGTATGAAACCTCTCTATGTCATGCCCTCCCCCCCCCCTCTCTCTCTCTCTCTCTCTCTCTCTCTCTCTCTCTCTCTCTCTCTCTGCACACGCCTGTGTATCAAAGGTGATGGGGAGAAAGAAGAGAGAATCAAAGCAGGAAACAGAAGACCAGAGCAGGCCCTCTGCAGGGAATCAGATATGTGTGAGCAAGCAAAGCAGAGTGTAGCTTTCACTTTGTCTCTCCTACCTACTCTCCTGCTCTCTCTACCTGGAAGGTTCTGAGGCACTTCTTGCTTTCTCTTCAATTCAATTCATTTCTGATGCCTTGCTTAAGGGCAGTTCTCAGAGTGAGGGTCGTAGTGGCACAGTGTCAGCGTTGTGAAGTCCTCTCTATTTCTCTCTCTCCCACGGTGGAGCTGGAGCAGCCAAATGCAGCTTGGCCTACATTCTAAATCCATGTGTCGGCCAGCAGATTATCAGCAGAGCTGTTGTGGTAATTAAGTGTATTTTTAAATTAAACCCAGACGCTGTGCCGGGAATCAAGGTAATTCAGCTCTCTCCTCTGGAAAAGTGAGAATCATCTTCAGTTTCAGTGATCGTACCGTCAGCCTGATCAGGGGAACACTGTTTAAGTCCCGCCCCCATTTCAGCATCCGAAGAATTTAGCGGTGACTCTTCGGTCTAGAGCGTAGAGAAACGGAAAAGTGGTTAAAGTGCCTCCTCCGTGAGGACGTCTAAAGGGCTGTTTGACACTTTGACACACATTTTAGTTTCTTCCTCACAAGTGGGCCAGCCCACAGTGTGTGTTCAGAGAGCCTTGTTCTCTCGGTTCACGTCTCCTCACGTCTAGGGTTGAGCTAATGTAAACAGACATTTATATAGCGCTTTTCTAACCAATGGTTACTCAAAGCGCTTTACATATCAAGTCTCACATTCACCCATTCATACACACATTCAACCACCAACGGCGGAGTCAGCCATGCAAGGAGACAGCCAGCACGTCAGGAGCAGTTAGGGTTAAGGTGTCTTCCTCAAGGACACCTCGACAGCTTTTGCTAGGAGGAGGCGGCTGGGATCGAACAAGCAACCTTCCGGTTGAGCTATACTGCCGCCGGCTATTTGCTGTTCGCTAGGCCGACAATGTTTTAGAGTCAGTGAAAAAAACATTGTCACTCTAGGGTCTTTTTCCTGTGTGTGTGTGTGTGTGTGTGTGTGTGTGTGTGCACTCTCCTATTTCACTGTTATTATAACAAAAAGGTAAGATACACACACATACATACACACACACACACACACACACACACACACACAGTATCAGTCCTACAAGATGTGGGGAGGTGAGTCTGGGTAAATGAAAAGCTTTTGCACTCTGGCAGTGATTCAGTCAGACAAAATGAAACCACAGGCAGATGTTATTCATTCCTGTGTCTGTGTGTGTGTGTGTGGGGGGGGGGGGGGAGTGCTGTATCTGCCTGGGGTTTATTAAGCATCGATGAGTAGTGTTCAATCACGGTGTGTGTGTGTGTGTGTGTGTGTGTGTCTGTGTGTGCACTTTTCCGTTTCGCTGTCTTGTGCTGTTTTTTGCTGAGACTATGAACCGTCTCTTTTCTTGCGGAGCGGAGTGGGTCATGAGTTAGTTTCCGTCCTTGTGTCACTATTGGTTCTAATAAGATACGTGGTTGTATGGAAAGTGGTGCTACCTCTGCTGAAAAGAATCCTGAAAAATAGAACATTCACATACTAGGCTTTAACTGTTGTCCACCTGGATGAGGAAACCTCCTCACATCTGCGGAGAAACAGAAGGAAATACATTTCAATTGCAACCTGGAGGGGGACACGGAACGCAGGACTAAAGACCATGCATTGAGTTGTTCCTCTAGTGGGTTTCTCCACCTAACTAACCATTATGGCCGTGAACAGGTCTGTAGACAGGATGTATCTGTAACTGGATTATGGACTTCCTGACGGGCAGGCCTCAAGTGGTGAAGATCAGGAACAACATCTCATCCACTCTGGTCCTCAACACCGGAGCACCCCAAGGCTGCTGCCTCGGTCCCCGGCTGTACTCGCTGTACACACATGACTGTACTGCCACGCACAGCAACAATCGGATTATCGAGTTCGCAGAAGACACCACAGTCATCGGCCTGATAAGCGAGGACGACGAAACAGAGATGAGGCTTTCCTCGCAATGGTGAGAGGAAAGCCTTGCACTGAATGTCAGCTCATTGTGGACCTCGGGAGCTACTTCATTGTTATTTTTAATGTTATTTTGTATTGTTATAGTATAGTGTTGTGTAGTAATAAGTAATAAGTATAGTTCATAGTATAGCATATGGGGTTCAATTGTAGGAAATTCATACTGCAGGAGGGAATGGGGAGAAAGCACTGTATTCTAACATCTTGAATCTTGAATATATGAGTAAAGTATTTTGTATCGTAGCGGTAGAAATGCTGTCGTTCAGGCCTCGTCAGAGGGCACTCCATCATTCAACAACAGGCAGTATGGAGGACTCTGCTCTCTATTGCTTCCGTGTATCCATCTTGTCAACAAGATCAATGGCAGAAGTTAAAGATAACAGCTTGAATTTGTACGCTGCCTATTTACTATTTAGTCATTCAGCAGATGCCTTTATCCAAAACGTCTTGGATTAAATGATGGAGCAGGTAAGGGTTAGGCCCCGGTGGTACCCTAACAGCTACACCAACTAGCAGCTACACCATCTAGCCGCTACACCACCTAACCGCTACACCACCTAGCTGCTACATCACGTATTCATTTTCATTTTCTGGGGAGCATATTGTTTCAGCTGTGCCCGTAAAACTGTATGAAAGGTGTAAAACTGTAAGGAATCGATTAAAAGGAAAGGTTATCGCCATCGGAAAAAGCCTATTTTTCCCTTCAGAATGGGACAATATCAGGACCACGACCAGGGCACACGTCAGAATGGAAAATACCATAATACCTCATTACCATATCCACAGGGATTTCAGTCACAGTCATTTCATTTATTTTTATTTATTTATTTTTTTCAGGAAGAGCTGCTCAGGTGAGATGCCGTCTGCCAGTCATGAAGGCCGTCCTCCGGGAAGGAATAGATCTAAGACCACACCTCTACACCAAGAGCCAACGAGAGCCACTGAATTCCAAAGAGCCAATGAACAGAGAGCCACTGCATTCCAAAGAGCCAACGAACAGAGAGCCACTGCATTCCAAAGAGCCAATGAACAGAGAGCCACTGCATTCCAAAGAGCCAATGAAGAGAGAGAGCCACTGCATTCAAAAGAGCCAACGAACAGAGAGCCACTGCATTCCAAAGATCCAATGAACAGACAGCCATTGCATTTCAAAGAGCCAATGAACAGAGAGAAATACCTACTGCATTCCAAAGAGCCAATGAAGAGAGAGAGCCACTGCATTCAAAAGAGCCAACGAACAGAGAGCCACTGCATTCCAAAGATCCAATGAACAGACAGCCACTGGATTTTAAAGAGCGAATGAACAGAGAGAGCGAGACCTACTGCATTCCAAAGAGCCAATGAAAAGAGAGCCACTGCATTCCAAAGAGCCAATGAAGAGAGAGAGCCACTGCATTCAAAAGAGCCAATGAACAGAGAGCCACTGCATTCCAAAGAGCCAATGAACAGAGAGCCACTGCATTCCAAAGAGCCAATGGAGAGAGAGCCACTGCATTCCAAAAAGCCAATGAAGAGAGAGCCACTGCATTCCAAATAGCCAATGAACAGAGAGCCACTGCATTCCAAAGAGCCAATGAAGAGAGAGACAATGCATTCCAATTCCTCAGCCACCCCCCCTACCTTCTCCTCCCTCTCATCATTATTTCCCTCTATTGTGTCCGAGGCCCTCCAAATGTCTCTCCCCCCCTTCCCATCTACCCTCCTCCCCCCTCCCCTCCTCCCTCCTTCCCCATCATACCCCATCTTCCCCCACTGCTGCCTCTTCCAGTTGCCGACAAACTTCGTCCTGCTGACATTTATGGATCCCTTTCAGTCTTGGCTGCTATTAATTGGTGACCTTAGCTCAGGGCAGGGGATGCGGTGGGAGGAGGGAGTACTTGATCTGAGGCGCCCTGTGGTAACAGAGGCCATCCAAATCCTGGTTTCAAAAGTCAAAGTTTCCTCTCCGGTGAGCTTTTGATATTAATCACCTTAATTTGGAGTGGTGGTAGTGGAGTGGAGTGTGTCTTACAAAGCCTTAAAGAAGACACCTTAACAGATCTCAAACTGCTCCTGTTTGACCGGTCCTGGAAGCACTGCCAGAACTTGAGGCTTGTGGAAAGCACTGTAGGCCCTGCCGTAAAGAACCGGTGGTGGTGTCACCTCTTGGCTTCTGTTGTCGAACATGCACCCTGGGAGTGATGTGACAGACCTAACAGGACACGTTTTGAGGGGAGAAGAATATAGATATTAATCAGATGGCTGCTTGCTAGAGAGCCCATCTCTTGCTACAGCCCAACTCTTGGGCAGTGGATGTAACGTCTCTATATAATATCTCCTCTAGGAAAGGTACAGGCTAAAACACTCTGACGTTGATAACATGTGTTTATTGATGATGTACAATGCACTCCAGGATTGCTGTTTTGTGTGTAGTATATAGTACTTAACCCCACTTCTTAAGATGCAGTGTCTCTATCAGAGTATTAGGTCAGTTTGGGCTAGAGGTGGGACGATCGATCGGCTTCCGATCATTATCGGCCGATTTTGAAGAAAAATGTGCAATCGGAGAATGCCGATCTTTCTTTAATGTTGCCGATTTCATAGCCGATCCTGCACGTGAGAAACACGTGAGCTCATCTCTTTACCAGCGAGTAAAACACGTGGGGCCCCGCCTCTTTTCTAAACAGAGTGACACTCGCCCTGCCTCAATGTCAGCGGTGTCTGCAGTGTGGAGTTTCTTCAAAGTGTGTGATACAGACGTAACATTTGCCATCTGTAATGTGTGCAAAGAGAAAATATCTCGTGGAGGAAGCAAGGTAAAAAATTTCAACACGACAAATTTAATAAGACACCTGAAAACCCATCACCCAGCGCAGCATGGCGAGTTTGTTAAACTGACCGTGGAGAACGAGAACCCCAGGAATGCATGATGGATTAAACTGTTCTATAATACAGGGGTTCCCACCCTTTTTTGTGCCACGGACCGGCAGATACATGAAAAAAAATCTCGCGGACCAGTTGTCAATTTCGCGGACCGGTTGTCAAAGTGTGTGTCAACACACCCCTAACAAAACGGCAGGGCTCGATTTCAGTATAAACGCGCATGTACGCAGAGCGCCCGTAACACAAACCCCGGCTCGTTCGCGACCGACACGTCACTAGCGCGTAGTCTCTTTAGTAGTGCGTGTAACTGAAAGTCTCTCGTTATGCCGCCGATATATTCATCTCTATATATAGATTATACCGCCCGCCGTTCACCTATACTCAAATTACTTGAGTCAAATATGATGATAAACACACAGCTGTTTCGCGGCCCGGCAGTAACACCTCCACGGCCCGGTACCGGTCCGCGGCCCGGCGTTTGGGAACCCCTGCTATAATAGACTGCTATAGCAGCAATACACTGTAGACCGCTATAGCTGCAAAAAAAATAAAAAATCGGTGATCGGTGATCGGTGGGGCAGATATTTCTGATTGTGATCGGTGATCAGTGATCGGTGGCAAAAAACGTGATCGTCCCATCCCTAGTTTGGGCCCTATCTGACACATCAGGGCTTCTGTCTCAGAAGAGCTACAATTTTTCACCAAGACTAATATGGCCTTCGAGTGGCAATAGGGATGCACACATTATCTCGGACTCATTAGACCAGAATGCACTTTGCTTTGAGGGGGCGTGGCCATAACCTCCAGCTCTGACTAGCGTGTAGCTGTGCAGCTTCCGTGCCACGTTTGAAGAAGGTTGTATACATCCAAACGTGCACAATATGAACACACATATGAACGTCACTTTACTGGTGTATTGTGTATTGGTGGGTATTATTGATATTTTTATATGTAATTCGTTTTATTTTAATTATAGTATTATATTAATATACAACTGTTGATATAACTGCATACCCCTGCTCCCTACCGGTTGATACTTGTATACTTACCTCTACATATATATACCTATATCTGCACATATCTCATTTATTTTATACCGGTTCTTATACCTAGTAGACAGTTTTTACATCTTGTTTAACCACTGTACATTATATATTACTATGCACTTTACTGTAACATTTGGACTCTGGTTAGATGTCTTATTTCGCTGTACTGCACTTGTGCTGTGCAATGACAATACATGTTAATCTAATCTAATCTAATCAGGAGCAGAGTGCCGGAACCCTGACACAAACAAGAGTAAGAAATTGCAAATAACGCTAATAAGTGCGACATAAAAATATGGATAAAAAAAGCCAGTAATATAATGTAGGTCGATGTTTGACATCTCGTAACAGTCTCAAAGTGTTTTAGCCTGTTATTATCCCTTTAACACAAGCTCACACTATGGCCTCTAAGTCACAGACATTAATCTCCACGTGATTGATTGATATGCAGAACTCGGCGGGTCGGGGACAAAGCGATCGCACACAAAAAACTCAGCTTTTTTCGATTAAGAAACTATTGACACACAAATAAACACGCAAAACAGTACGTGTTTAGTGTATTTGTGTCCGATGGGCAGGCAGATTCTGCTCCTTTTGTGTGTTGCTCATTCAAAAGGCAGCGCTCCTGTTTCCATGCAGCATTGGGAGGTTGTCAACCACCATGAATGCGGCTCTGCATGCGTCAGCCGAGAGATGAATGACTCACTGTTGACCAACCTCTGAACACATGTTGTAATGGGCTCTCACTACCACCCCCTCTCTCTCTACGGTCCCTGTAATGGGATGTGGAGGATTGATGTATACAGGGCCCGGGGAGCAGTGTAGGGGTCTGGTGCCTTGCTCAAAGGCACCTCGGCAGTGCACCTAGGTGTTTAGGGGACTTGAACCGGCGTCTTTCCGGTTCCCAAGCCCCATGTCCCAACAGACAGAGCTATCCTGCAACCATGATACAGAAAAAGCAAACACACAAACGCACAAAGTCTTTAATATAGACTATTTAATGCATATAGCATTGCGTGGACAGTATTTTCCAGATATTGCGGACACAACTCTGGACGATAAACTCTTAGGTCACACTGTACTGTGGGTCGATACCGCGCTCAGGTCCACGCTGAGACCTTTGTTACCCGGTGTGGACAGTTTAATAAAGGCTCTAATGGTTCTATTCCCCCCCCCCCCATAGCGTTACCAAGGAGACGCACAGTGACGGCACACTGGCTCTCCAGAGGACGCACCAGAAGAGATGCGGGGAACTCCATGAAGGTGAGCACATGACCTCTGAACCTTTTCCTCTCAGCAGTGTGTTACCAGTGTTCCTGGTGGAAGCAGCTTCACCTGGCCTGAGTCAGACTGATTAGAGTCTGGTGGAAGCAGCCTCACCTGGCCCCAGTCAGACTGATTAGAGTCTGGTTGAAGCAGCCTCACCTGGCCCCAGTCAGACTGATTAGAGTCTGGTTGAAGCAGCCTCACCTGGCCCCAGTCAGACTGATTAGAGTCTGGTTGAAGCAGCCTCACCTGGCCCCAGTCAGACTGATTAGAGTCTGGTTGAAGCAGCCTCACCTGGCCCCAGTCAGACTGATTAGAGTCTGGTTGAAGCAGCCTCACCTTGACCTTACTCAGTCTGGGGCTGGTGAGGCTTCACACCTGTTGGTCCTTGGTGGTTAAACCAGCTACCATACACACACTCAGGAGGAGCGCTAGCATGTTCCATCTGCTCAGCTTGTTAACCACTAGGAACTCCGGAAGAGGTTTCCTCATCAGCCCACATGTCCCCTCATGAAGCTTCTAATGGCCTGAGCCAGGTGGTCTGCACCAGCAGTTTAATCAGTTGTATCAGTCATGTGGTTCCTGTCCTCCTGGGCATGTGGTGCTTCAGACCGACCACCTGGTTTTGTGTGTTTTGACACATTTGAAATAAGTTTCTCATGCTAAAATATCCCTCATTTGTTGACATGCATTTTAAATAGCAAATAGCAAACAAGAGATGTTGAATTTGAACTTCATGTGTAACCGGTCCTGTGTAACAGGTTTGTAACACGTGTGTGAGGCTGTAGCGTGTAACACTCTACAGCCTCATTTATTTTTATCTGCTCTGCCCTTAACTGACCTTATTTTCAGAGCGTGGCATAAACACAGCCAGAGATCGCTTGGCCGCTCTTGTGAAACGGTGATCTGCCGTTCACGCTCTGTTTGTGCACATATGTTATTTAGGAGCAGATAATCAGTGAAGTTTGGCTGGCATCTGATGTTCCAGGTTAAAGCGTGGGCTTGTTGTTCCCGCCCCCTCAGCGAAGCAAGCTCAACACCCGCATGTCAATCAAAGAGGAAATATAATGACAGCCATGCGCTCCGGGGTGTGTTCAAAGTGCAGGCTGAACGCTGTTTGTCAATTTAACTGGTGACAAGAGAGGATGGCGTGTGTGTGTGTGTGTGTGGTGTGTGTGTGTGTGTGTGTGTGTGTGTGTGTGTGTGTGTGTGGTGTGTGTGTGTGTGTGTGTGTGTCTGTGCGGGCATGTGCGCCTCTTCCTTCGGCTTCTACACATCTGATCTTCTGCATGTTTCTGGTTTAGTGTGTGTGTGTGTGTGTGTGTGTGTGTGTGTGTGTGTGTGTGTGTGTGTGTGTGTGTGTGTGTGTGTGTGTGTGCGTGTATGCACGGGTATGCGTGTGTGTGTGTGTGTATGTGCCTGTGCATGCATGTGTATGTGTGCATGTGCACGCATGCGTGTGTGTGTGTGTGTGTGCACCTTTGCATGCATGCGTGTGTGTGCACATGTGCGCGCGTGTGTGTGTGTGTATCTGTATACATGCATATGTGGCTTCCAGGTTGAGACTGCCTTCAAAGCACTGGGGATGTAGTGTGTTAGGCTTAGGAACTGGAATGTCTTCGGTTCAAGTCCTGAAACACCTGGCTGCACTGCCTCAGTGTCCTTGAGCAAGGCACCAGACCCCTCCCCTGCTCCCCTGTGTATCCAATAGCTGATACCCACTGCTCCTCATACCAGGATGGGTTACATGAAGAGGAACTCATTTCACTGTGTGTTTACATTTATGTGATCAATAAAGAGGATTCAATCCTCCAGAATTGGCTTGGTCATTTGTTTGTCATATTTATACACACTTTTAAAGCTATAATATCTGACCCGTGGCCCAAACCTCTTTATTGTCAAAAGTCACATGATTCTTTTTCTGTACTTGTTATTTGCAGTAAGATTGTTGTGACTAAATGTTCTTCTTCAACCAAATCCAGAGCCTGCTCTCCATCCCCAAGTCAACCTTCAGAGCCTCCAATCTGAGGCTCTTAGAACACTCAGGGTTTTTATCTCTGCTCACGCCAGCTGTCATTTCTGCCTCTTTCAAAGGACAGAGGAGAAAGCCCATCTCCCATGATGAAAGGACCCTCATACAGGTTTTATATAACAAATTATTATATTTATATTGTATATACAGTATATATTTTATTATATATACAATACACATTATAACCCTGCATGGAAGAACTGAACAAGGGACGAGAAAGAGAGAGAGAGATGGGAAGAGGGAGCAAGGGAGAGAGAGAAAGGGGAGAGAGAGAGAGAGAGAGAGAGAGAGAGAGAGAGAGAGAGAGAGAGAGAGAGAGAGAGAGAGAGAGAGACAGAGAGAGAGAGAGAGAGAGAGGCATAGAGCAACAACATGACACACACCTTTGGCAGGAGGGGGAAACAGAGGGATCTGTGTGTGTTGATGGAAGACGCCTCACGAGACACTGGGTTCTAACGGGAGGCCTCAGCTTTGATCAGGCCTCTCTTTAGCAGACCCCGGCTAGCCTCAACAAAGAGGAGAGGGCTGTCAGCTCGGATAGTTACACATGATGCTCAGAGGGGGATGTGGTGAAGGTGGAGGAGGTGGTGCTGATGAGAGGGGAGGGGTGTGGTGGTGCTGGGGGCGTGGCTTGTCGTCAAAGGAAACGCTTTCATTTGAGTCTGAGCTATCGGATGCCAACTGCACGCAGACACCTTTGCTTGCAGCCACACACCAACACATAAACACACACACACACACACACACACACAAACACAGACAGACTGACAGAGAGTCGTGGCCTAACACACACACACACACACACACACACACACACACACACACACACACACACACACACACACACACACACACACACACACACACACACACACACCAATGCAGACGAACACAAACAAGACAAGAGTGGATCCCGGTAGCATGGCAACTTAATTAATTAAAACCGCCGTAACAACCCAGCTGGTCTGTGATAGGTCCAGAGGGTCAGACCCCCCCCCTCCCTATTCTAAAGGGTCCACGCTGCTTCCCATTGGTCTTCTCTTGTCTTGTTGACGATGAGGAAGGTACGAGGCGGTGCTTTGGTGACGTAGCTCTTTTAAACTTCACCCAGTGTTCTCTTGGGAGGGGATGTTGGTGTTTCTCCTCTCGTGGTCATGTGGGCGTGGCCTCGATTCAGCATCACTAGTGAGGTCCGGACAACGCCACTACATAATTATGAATATGTAATTTTGACCAGCTCTGCGGGTGCTTACACACACATTACACACACACACACACACACACACACACACACACACACACACACACACACACACACACACACACACACACACACACACACACACACACACACACACACACACACACACACACACACACACACACACACACACACAAATAAAGACATAGGGAGACAGAGACAGAGAAACAGAGACACAAAGAGAGAGAGACAGAGACAAAGACAGAACTCAAACATCAAACTCAGTTTGTTTACTTCTGTTTCTGTCACCGTGCTTTAACCCTACTTCCTATTGAACTGCATATCCCTGCTGTAATTACATTTGTATATATTTATCCTGCTTTTCATAATTGCCTTGATTACTACCTGTTAAATATGTATACTTATTTACCTGTATATATATATATATATATTATTATGATCATATCCCACTATAAGTAATCTTATACTGCTTTTATACCTAGTAGACTGTCTTTTAGCAACTGTAAACTGTAAATTATATATTACCATGCACTTTACTGCAACATTTGCACACACTTATTTTCGCTGTACTGTTCTTGTGCTGTAAAATGACAATTTTACACCAATTTTTTTCTCTACACCCCTAGACCTCTAGACCTCTAGACCTCTAGACCTCTAGACCACGCCAAAGACCCCTAGACCCCTAGACCACTAGACCTATATACCCTTAGACACCTAGACCCCTAGACCCCTAGACCACTAATAATACATTTTATTTGTGGGGCGCCTTTCAAGACACCTAAGGACACCTTACAGAGCATATATGCTACAGTAAAAACAGTGGACTTCACAAAGTGTCCGCAGGGGTTTAAAACAAGACAAACAACAGGAAGTAAAAGAAAGATGGTACAGTTTATAAGGGATATGCCAGTTTAAACAGATGGGTTTTTAGTTGTTATAGAATCAGACTGTCGGATGTGTAGTGGCAGGGAGTTCCAGAGTCTGGGAGCCGAGCAACTGAAAGCTCGAGCACCCAAGACCCCAAGACCCCAAGACCCCAAGACCCCTAGACCCCTAGACCCCTAGACCACTCCAAAGACCCCTAGACCCCTAGACCCCAAGACCCCTAGACTCCTAGACCTTTAGACCCTAGA
>CM051021.1:1581905-1596905 GCA_027704905.1 Muraenolepis orangiensis | reverse complement strand
CAAAAAGTACAGTGGAAACTGGAATGCTTACTCCCCATTCCCTCCCGCAGTATGAATTAATAATTATATTATAAAAAAATACTATATACAATAATATACTTCAACACTCATATTGTAATTCTATTAATTGTGAGCTCACAATGATAATGAATTGAACCGTTGAGAACACCCACGCACGCACACTCACATGCACACACACACACACACACATGCACACACACACACACACACGCATGCACCCACGCACACACACATGCACACACACACACGCATGCACACACACACACACAAGCACGCACTCACACACACACACTGATTAGGCCTACTTCGTTTTATTTTGGGCCTGTAGCCTGTCGTAAAATTTGATTGTCCCTTGTTTAAGAGGCGCTTAATATATTTAGTTTGTCAGAGACACACACACAAGTACGTCCTAGTGAAGTATTTAGCGTCCTTCTCTGTCCTCTTTCAACAAGCCAATTTCATCAACTAAAGTCAGCACGGTTTAGCTTCTGTCTCAAACCTGCGTTAACCATTTTAATTAGCCGTATACAACTCTGATTAACAAATATTATTCCAATGATAGAGAAGCCACGCCCCTTTGTCCTTAGAGTCCAGTTGTTTTTCCACAAGCCTGTGGAGGACGTAGAGGAACCACTGGTCTAGTGATGGGGGGAGAGGGTGTTCTGTTTCTGATGTTTCTGATGAGAGAGAGAGAGAGAGAGAGAGAGAGAGAGAGAGAGAGAGAGAGAGAGAGAGAGAGAGAGAGAGAGAGAGAGAGAGAGAGAGAGAGAGAGAGAGAGACAGAGAAGTGCTCACGCTGCCCTACATGTGCGTAACGCCGCCTTTGGCTCCGGGAATTTGGAGGAATATACGAGAGCCCGTTACGACC
Source organism: Muraenolepis orangiensis (assembly GCA_027704905.1). NCBI lineage: Eukaryota > Metazoa > Chordata > Actinopteri > Gadiformes > Muraenolepididae > Muraenolepis > Muraenolepis orangiensis. The sequence goes on along the minus strand of CM051021.1, from coordinate 1,596,016 downwards.
GCCGTAAGACCATCGTCACTGCCAAGCGGGAGTACAAGGACAGAGTGGAGGAGAAATTCAAGCGCCACGACGCGAGGGGTATGTGGCAGGGGTTACAGACGATAACGATCTCCAGAGGGAGAACTCCTCTACCTCCCTCCCAGGAGAGCTAAATACTTATTTTGCTCGGTTCGACGTGAACGGCAGCCCACAGAAGCCAGCGCCGCTTGAGGAGACCAGCCAGCTGAGCATCTCGGAGGCGGATGTGCGCCGCACCTTCAAGCGGTTGAACATCCGTAAGGCGGCAGGCCCCGACGACATCCCGGGCCGCGTCCTCAGAGCATGCGCAGACCAGTTGGCAGGAGTCTTGGCAGACATCTTCAACCTCTCCCTGTCCCGCACTCGAGCGCAGAGCGCTTCAAAGGGTGGTGCGGACGGCCCAGTATATCGTTGGAGGTGAGCTCCCCCCCTTCAGGATATATACAACCAGCGGTGCGTGGCCAAGGCCAAACGCATCATAACAGACATTGCCCACCCCAGCCACGAACTGTACTCACTGTTACCGTCAGGCAGGCGATACCACAGTATCACGTGCTGCACAAATAGACTCAGAGACAGCTTCCACAGTCAGGCCATCAGGCTGCTGAACAAGGGCGTATAGCATATAACAATGTATATTTTATTACATTGATTTATATATATATATTGCTCTTTTTTTGTGCTAATATATTGCATTTCATATATGCACTTTTATATTTTTATATATTTAACTTTATACAGTTTGTACTTTTTACTTCTTTTTTTATTCTATTATTTTTATTTTTATAACTGCTGTCTGTCGTCAGGTATTGCACATAAGATTTTCACCCATTGCTTATACTTGTGTAACTTTGATGTGACAATAAACGTGAGAGAGAGAGAGAGAGAGAGAGAGAGAGAGAGAGAGAGGAGAGAGGAGAGAGAGAGAGAGAGAGAGATAGGGAGAGGTGGAGGTGATGGTGTAGTGGTGATGGAGGGGGTGGGTAGGTGGGTCTCAGTAGGAATGCCAGCTGATGCAAGTCTTTGTAAATTTACCCCTCCTCATGCAGTTAAAACACAGGGACCTCAAACACACAGTCAGTCAGTCAGTGCTGCTTTAATTGGCCCCTAAAAAATATGTGATTTTCTTTTGTTGTTTATTTTGTGGCTGGTGAAGTTTGTATGGGAAATGCTAAATGTGCAGGAATGGTTGATTATGTTTTAGAATAACACATCATAGTGACGCTTTATAAGGATTATATAGGAGCAATATTTAAAAACTCTTTATACTCTGGCTTGTTGTTGTTGTTGTTGTTGTTTGACAGTGTGTGTGTGTGTGTGTGTGTGTGTGTCTGTGTGTGTGTGTGTCTGTGTGTGTGTGTGTCTGTGTGTGTGTGTGTGTGTGTGTGTGTGTGTGTGTGTGTGTGTGTGTGTGTGTGTGTGTGTGTGTGTGTGTGTGTGTGTGTGTGTGTGTGTGTGTGTGTGTGTGTGTGAGGACCAACACAAGCTCCAGTCTACTGTTTGAATCCGTTCCTCTGAGGTCCTCCTGGGGGTCTTCCTTCCAACCCAGAACCTGTGCCATTTAGCTGACTCAGCCAATCAGCCAATCAGAGGACTTGTGTCGTTAGCAGAATAATTGGAATCAGCTGTGACTCGGCTGGGTTTTTTGGTCGGTACCTTTAGACGTCCGTCTCTCGGGGTCCTGAAGCCTGGAAGGAAGGAGTCCTCAAAGACATTCAGAAAACACCATGAAATGCTTCCCGAGAGTGTGAGGTTGTGAGGTTGTGAGGTTGTGAGATCGCGAGGCTGACCACTTAACAGTTTGGTGGCAAGCCGTGAACATGTTTGTTCACCCGTTTCGACAAACACTGTAAGCACACACACACACACACACACACACACACACACACTGTTCTCTGCTGTGAAGTGTGTTTGTGAAACTCTTCAAACAGGAGTGTTTGTCCTTCACCTTGTCTTGTCTGGTGTGGGCTGTGGTTGTGTGGTTTCTGTTGGATGTGATGAATCTGGAGGATTGAATCCTCTTTATTGGTCACATGTACACACGGGGAAATTTGTTTCACTGCATTTAACCCATTTTAACCCAGACAGAGAGAACCCAGACAGTAACAGAGCCAAGTCCCAACAGACTGAGCTGCTGCCGTTCCTTCTATCGTCCTACTATCGTACTATAGGTCCACCACAGGTCGTCGGAGGTACATGCCGAACACAACTTAGGGTGTTCCTTACCGCTTATTCAGGGTCTACCGGACGTTTTATGTCGAACGGTCTAAGAGAAAGAATAAAGTGCCTATTACATTCTTAAGAGACCAATCATGGTCGGGAAATTGTATTATGTGACAAGAGCCACTTGAAATGCTTGATATCTATATTTTGATAACAAAATGTTATTTCAAATTAAGCTAAAAATCGGTTTTCCATCATTGCTGTCAGCTCTCCCACAGCAAATGTTTTTCCCTTTTAGATTCATTCGATGCATATAAGATGTATTCCAATGGATCCGCTAGCTGATTGTTGTGGTGCAAGAGTCTCAAACTCAGTAAACAAAGTTAAGTAAAAAGTCAATAGTATCATCACGTCATGTCACATGTACACACACACTGAAATGAGTTCCTTTGCATTTAACTCATCCTAGTATTAGGAGCAGTGGGTATCAGCTATTGTATATACAGCTTCCCGGGGAGCAGTGTAGGGATTTGGTGCCTTGCTCAAGGGCACCTCGGCAGTGCACTGGTTTTTCGGGGACTTGAACCGGCGACCTTCCGGTTCCAAGCGCAAGTCCCAACAGACTGAGCTATCCTGCCGCCACCCAACTTGCAACTAGTGGACTCAGCGCTACGGTATATTACAATGTGGGCTGGTCATCACCTCCTTTGAATGGTTGACCTTTTTGTTCATCGCCTGTAAATTCATCTCTTGACAAATGACCTAACGACAGTCTTTAGTCAAACTGCTGTCGCCCCCATCCCCCCATCAGGTGGGGAGGTCAGGGCTGTACTCAGGGAGTGGAGCCACATTAAGAGCAAACTGTAAAAGCAGAAGCTCTTAATTCCGTTCCAGAGTTCCAGGTTCCTGGTCATGTTTCCTCTGGCCCGTCCACGCCGGTGTGGATTCACTTTGAAAGAGGAATAAATCTCTCCCCATGTTTCAGAACACACACACATACCCGTTCCCATTCACCTGCACTGGGGTGCCTTTCTATTGCAATCCTATTGATCGGCCTTGAAGAGGAAAGCAATCAATGACTACTAAGCAAAGTTAGAAGTCATTTAAGGATTTTATCAATTCAAATTTATGGACAGCTGTCTATTATCCCCATTTAGTTGATGACTTACCGGTTCCATTGTTGTTTTGGGTTTTTATGCTTTTGATTGTCTGGCTGTGCTTGTCTTCTCACACACACACACACACACACACACACACACACACACACACATCCACGTGAGACAGTCGTGACATAATGTGAGTCAGACATCCTCGAGACACTGATGCACGGCCGCCCTGGGAAGCCCTGGCATCTGACGTCCCGCTGCTTTGTCCCGCCGGATGACAGATACCCCCCCCCCCTTCCCCCGCTGGCTGACACGTCTTTGGAGTGAAAAGTGACCTTTTGATAGTCATCACATCCTCCCTCATCCCCTCCCTTCTTCCCCCATCCCTCTCCTTTATTTCCTGCTGCCTTAGCCCCCCTGTGTGTGTGTGTGTGTGTGTGTGTGTGTGTGTGTGTGGTGTGTGTGTGTGTGTGTGTGTGTGTGTGTGTGTGTGTGTTTTGTGGGTGTGTGTGTGCGATTTTATAACGCCATTGATCAACTTTGATTTACATAACGATGTATTGTCAAACCGCTTAATAAGGAATCTATGTCAAATCAATGGCAAAAACAATGAAGACTCCTGACGTACACTTGTGACGTAAACGTGTGACGTAAACGTGTGACCTAACGTGACCTAAACGTGTGACCACTTAACGTAAAAGTGTGACGTACACTTGTGAGGTACACTTGTGAGGTACACTTGTGAGGTACACTTGTGAGTACACTTGTGACGTACTCTTGTGACGTACTCTTGTGACGTACTCTTGTGACGTACTCTTGTGACGTACTCTTGTGACGTACTCTTGTGATGTACACTTGTGACGGCTGGGTGTAGGTGGGACCCAAAAGCAGAGTGAACAGAAGCCAGGTAGAACAGGTGCTTTAATTTTCATTGATCAAAGGCAGAGGTACAGACAGGGCAAAATCCAAAAACGTGGTCAAGGCAATCCGAGGTCGTTAACAGGTTGTCGAGGGTTAAGGCAAAGGTACAAAATTGCGAGGCAAAAACGAGGTCATTATCCAGGTGATGGTCAAAACACAGCAGATCAATAAACAGAACACAAGGCGTGATACTTAATACTTAACGTGACGTGAGGCTTTCCGAGAATCACAGTGTGAGAATCCAGCATTGAGTAACACAAGACTTGGCTTAAATACAGCTTGGTAAATCAGGTGTGATTGAGAACAGGTGAGTCCAGTATGACACGGCTGACCTGGAGTGGCATTCGGAACAGAGTCGTGACATCGCGGATCCAGGAAGCCCGCGGAAAACCAGGACTAGGAGCGGGAAGAGCTGGGTTGGATTGTGACAGTACCCCTCCCTCTACGAACGTCACCAGACGTCCTAAGCATTGCATCGGCATGTCTCCGGTGAGGGTTTGGTCAAAAATGTGCCCACCCAGCTTCTTTCCTCTGGTCCATAACCTTTCCAGTCAACCAAGTATTGAAGGCCACGCCCCCAGCGTCACACCTTGAGTAGCTTCTTGACCGCAAACGCCTCTCCTCCATCGATGATCCTAGGTGGCACAGGAGGGAGAGGAGGGGGGGACAAGGGACTAGACAACACAGGTTTTATCTGTGACACATGAAATGATGGGTGCGCATAGACAGGGGGAGAGTCAGCCTGATCGTGCATGGGTTAATGAACTTGGATAAGGGAAACGGACCTATGAACCCCGGCGCTAGCTTAACTGAGGTTAACTTGAGTGGGATATGCCTAGTGGATAACATCACCTTCTGACCTGGCTTGTAGCGCGGAGCAGCTGTGCGGCGATGGTTAGAGACGCAGAGACGACTGCCGTAGCACCCTCCTGGCTCAGGTCCAGGTTCTCCGAAAGTGCTGAATGAACCACTGGGCTGAGGGTAGTGCCACTTCTTCCCTTTGGGATGGGAAGAGGGGAGGTTGGTAGCCCAGACAGCACTGGAACGGTGACAGTCCTGTAGCAGAGGAGGGAAGGGAATTGTGGGCATACTCCACCCATGGTAACATCCTGGACCAGGCGGTGGTGTTAGCCGACGACATGCAGCGCAAGGCCACCTCCAGCTTCTGGTTCGTCCTCTCTGTCTGGCCGTTTGTCTGGGGGTGATATCCAGAGTACAGACTGGAGGATGCTCCCAGCTGCTTACAAAATCGCCTGCCAAAAACGAGCAGAGAACTGTGGTCCTCTGTCAGAAACAATGTCAGTAACAATGTCAGTTGGCAGAACGTGAATCCTGAATACATGAGCAATCATCAGTCAGCTGTCTCCTTAGCTGAGGGTAATTTAGGCGGTGGCACAAAATTTGTTGCTTTGGAAAAATGGTCGACTGTGGTTAGGATGCAGGTGTTACCATCCGAGGGGAGGAAATTGATCGCTAAATGAGACCAAGGTCATCGGGGAATCGGTAGTGGTCTGAGGAGCCCAGCCAGGGGTCAATTGCTCACCTTATTCCGTGAGCAGACAGGACACGCAGCGTTATAAGCCTTCACGTCATCACTTAACGTTGACCACCGGAAGCGTTGTTTAACAAGAGACACTGTCCGTGACACGTCCGGATGACAGGCCAGTCTTGAATTATGTCCCCAGTCCAAGACATCAGCCCGAGACGCTAAGGGAACAAAGACTCGACCTGGGGGCACGTCACTTGGTCCTGGTTCACGAACCAGCGCCTCCTGGACAGTCCTCTCAATCTCCGGCAGGTGGCTCCCACCAAGCAGCGAGCAGGCAGAATGGTCATCTATCGGGGCAAAAACATGCATCCAGCTTGGTGTTCTTCGAACCAGGGTGATAAGATAATGAAAAATTTACACGAGAGATAAATACTGCCCACCTGGCTTGACGAGAGTTTAACCTCTTAGCAGACTTGATATATTCCAAATAACGGTGAGCCGTCCAGACAAAAATTTATGTTGGTCCCCTCCAACCAATGTCTCCATTCTGCAAACGCAAATTTAATAGCCAGCAGTTCCCACTTCCCGACGTCATAATTCTTCTCAGTAGGCGTCAACCGATGAGAAAAATAAGCGCATGGGTGCAACTTGTTGTCCGCTGGTGACTCTGAGAGAGAATCCCTCTGAGAAGAATGAAGTGTGACCTGAGCACCTCAAACGCCTCCTCAGCCGGTCTATTCCACACAAACGGCTGCTTGACAGATGTGAGGGCAATAAGGGGAGCGGCAACTGAGCTATAATTTCTGATGAATCACCGATCAAAACCCAAAAAACTTTGCGGTTCCCGTCTGGAGGTGGGGGTAGGCCACTCGGTCACAGCTGCCACCTTGACAGGATCCATCTTATTTGCATCAGGAGAAATACAGAAACCCAAAAAAGTCGTCTCCGTGACATGAAACTCACACTTCTCCGCTTTGACAAACAGCTGGTTCTCCAGCAGCCTCTGGAGTACTTGGCGAACGTGGATGCGATGGCTCTCTAGGGACGCGGAAAAAATGAGAATGTCATCCAAATAAACAAAACGGATTAATGAAAACATCTGGTCCCCTGGAGTAACTCGAAAGCAGAGTTCATTAAAGGCAATGGATAGCGATTTTTAACTGTGACGTCATTAAGGCCTCGATAGTCGAAACAGGGACGTAGCGACGTATCCCTATTTTCTACAAAACCCCGCTCCGGCTGGAGAGGAGGAAGGACGAATTATTCCTGCAGCTAGAGACTATAGCTGCTCTTTTGACCGGGCAGAGAGAGTAGATGCGTCCCTTGGGAGTAGCAAGTCAATTGTGCAGTCATAGGGTCGGTATGGGGGTAAGGACATTTCCCGTGACTTACTGAACACCAACTTTAAGTCAACGTATTCAGTGGGAACCTTAGACAGACTTAGCTGCCAGTAGACAATTAGCAAGGCAAAAATCGCTCCAACAAGTGATGGTACTAGACTCCCAGTTAATCTAGTTTACCAGGGTAATCCCAGCACAATGGGCACCTGAGCCTTGTCCATCAAAAAAAATGAAATTGTCTCAGTGTGATTACCAGACACCCGCAGAGCGAGCGGTTCGGTGATGTGGGAGACGGGGTTGAGGGAGTGACCGGTGAGAGCGTGGACTGAGAGTGGGTGATCTAAATCCTGGACATGGTTATTAAAATATTTTACTGTAGCGGCCTGAATGAAGTTCCGGTCCACCCCTGAATCAATGAGAGCGGGGAGAGAAACCGTCTGGTCAGGTAGATTCATCTGAACAGTTAAAAACTGCCTGGTCGATTATGCTGACTTGAGCGTGATACTCACCAGCGCCGCTAAAGAGGGTTGACTGGAGTGTTTGATGGGACAACGCTGACTGAAGTGGCCCTGCTGGCCACAGTAGAAGCACGCCTGGGTGTCCCGCCAGCATTGACGCTCCTCGAGCGAGACCCTCGTTCTACCCAACTGCATGGGCTCGTCCTCCACAGCGCAGGGAACCTGATAGTCCACGTCAGTCTAGGACGACTGAACTGATGTGAAGCAGAACTTAGAGCGAGACCTTAAACGGGCGTCAGTACGTCCAGCCACCTCAATAAACGAGTCCAAGTTATTGGGAAGGTCATGGGAAACCAATTCGTCCTTGACCAACTCGCATAGTCCACAAAAAAAGGCATCAAACAACATACAAAACGAGGTCGTTATCCAGGCGATGGTCAAAACACAGCAGATCAATAAACAGAACACAAGACGTGATACTTAATACTTGACGTGACGTGAGGCTTTCAGAGAATCAGAGTGTGATAATCCAGCATTGAGTAACACACAAGACATGGCTTAAATACAGCTTGGTAAATGAGGTGTGATTGAGAACAGGATAGTCCAGTATGACACGGCCGACAGGGAAAACACGGAGTGGCATTCAGAACGGAGTTATGACATCGCGAATCCAGGAAGCCCGTGGAAAACAAGGACAAGGAACGGGAGGAGGATCGTTACAGCTACCACCGTGGAACAGATGATGTATCATCCGCCTTCAGCTGGAGCTCTCAAGCTGGTTGTTCTGGGCTTTCTGTTTTTCTTAAGGCTCAAGCTTTTCCTCCTCCGTGGTCTGTGGTGTATGAACCCAGCCCATCGCTGGCCTTTAGAGGGCCAAGTGGTTTGTCACACAAGAGTTCTGTGTGTCTTCTCAGGGGATCTCTGAAGGAGCACTGAATTAAATTAGCTAATTTCACGCTCTGCCGGGCCAAGCCCTCCGCCAGGTCCCCGGGAGTCCAGACGGAAAAAGTCATAAATGGATCCCTCTCTCGCACCTTATTTTATGGGGTGACATTTACTGGAGGGGGGGGGGGGGGGGGCTGGTGGACGGTACTGACGGGCCAACGGTTTTGGTCGGCCGGCTTGACAACGTTATTCTCTGGAGGAATTTCAAATGGGACATACGTCAGAATCTGAGGGTCTAGATGAATCGATGACTGAGCTAAATGTCACGTCCCTGAATAGCTTTGATTTCAACTGAGCTCGATCTCTAGCGCAGGGGTTCTCTAACTTTTTGGGGCCAGGGACCTCTTACAGGGAAAAATAAATCCCAAGGACCCCTTCAAAATCGTAACACAGATTCAACATACGCTTACTACCATTTGTACTCTTAGAAGCCATTGGAACATTTGTATTCTAAAAATGTTCAAACTTAATATTTCAGACCTGTTTCATAGTAATAAACAGAAACACATTTAAATGTCAATCATGTTTATACCCCTTATATACTTTTAAACAGATGGTCTTTTTATTCTAATTGCATTTTGACTCAACTTCACAGCATTTATACTTTTCAAATGATTGATCCTAAAAGCTTTCAGAACAGTCAAAATATGAACAGTATCAGCAGCCACAAGACATAGTCCTATGACTATGAACAGTAACAAGATGAACAGTAACAAGACATAGTCCTATGACTATGAACAGTAACAAGACATAGTCCTATGACTATGAACAGTAACAAGACATAGTCCTATGACTATGAACAGTAACAAGACATAGTCCTATGACTATGAACAGTAACTAGATGAACAGTAACAAGACATAGTCCTATGACTATGAACAGTAACAAGACATAGTCCTATGACTATGAACAGTAACTAGATGAACAGTAACAAGATATAGTTGCCACGATCCAACCCAGCCCTTCACGCTCCTAGTCCTAGATCTCCGCTGGCTTCCTGGATCTGCGATGTCACGACTCCGTTCCATGATACCGCTCTGTTTTTTCCCTGTCAGCCATTTCCTACTCAACTCACCTGTTGTCAATCGCACCTCATTACCAAGCTGTATTTAAGCCGTGTCTGTTGTCTAACTCATTGCTGGATCATCACCCCGATTTTCAGAAAGCATCACGTACGTTTCAAGCTAAGTTGATTGTTGTTCTGCCTATTGATCCGCCGTGTTCTGACCCTCGTCTGGATAACAAGCTCGTTTTTGCCTTTGCCTTTTCAACCCTCGACTACCTGTTACCGACCTCTGCTTGCCTTGACCACGTTTGCCCTTGCCCTGTCTGTACCTCTGCCTTGGATCTGACATTAAAGTGTCTGTTACATTTGACATCTGTTCTCCCTGCTATTGGGTCCCACCTACACCCGGCAGTGGCAAACGACAGGCAACCTCCACACTCCACTCTGGTCGGTGGCAATGACACAATGAGGCGCCCGGATGGGTGTCACATGGCAGGCTTTATCCACCCGTCCTATCGAGGCTGATTGCCGACAGCCGCCGCTCATCAGGCAATCAGCGCTCTCTAGAGGAGAGACGGGCGGCACCTGGGAAGGAGAAACAAAAAGGGGCCAATACAATAGGGCCCAACGCATCAATCGCTGATTGCTGTTGTACATCTGGGCTAAAAACACCAACGGATTGTGGCTCCTTCTCGATGGTGGAATAGTTAAGCTGATGATGCTTGAACTTCACCGAGAAGTAGCAAACCGGGTGATGCACGTCGCCCTCTCCCTCCTGTAACAGCACAGCTCCAGCCCCAGCAGCACTCGCGTCGACCTCCAGCTGAAAAGGACGAGCAAAGTCAGGGGCTGCTAGAACAGGGGCACTGCACAAAAGGGATTTTGCAGTCTCAAAGGCGCACTGACAATCCGTGGTCCACACAAATGGCACAATAGAACTATATAACGAGGTGAGCGGAGCTACCGCCACCGAAAAGTTCAGACAAAAACGGCAGTATCCAACTGTTGAAGCCATGAAGTCTGCACACATTTCAGCAAAGTCTCATCCCAAAACTCCGTAGTACAGACCGTAGAAGAGCAGTGATATGCCAAAATCCATAGCATCTTCTGGCTTTATTCTGAAGATCAAGTTTATACCAAAGAGAGTAAACATGACCACAGTGTACCCAACTATTCCAGTAGCATAGCTGATCTTGTAGAGCAGCAGGAACCACTTATTGACCAACCTGGGCGTAGTGCAGTTGAGGGGCTTGCGAGTGGTGCCGAACGAGACGAAGGCCGTCACCACAGAGAAGATGAACCACATGGCGAGGAACCTCCACCAGTGGAGCTTGGTGGTAAAGTACAGCGGCACCACGCACATCTGGAACAGCGTCACCAGATTGTATGACTTGGAGTGCCTCTGTTTCCGTTGGACAAGGACTAGCTGTGCGACGACAAAGGTGACGATCAGAATGAGCAACATCTCTGCGTGCATGGCCTCATGGCCCTTGTGTTTGGCATGCATTCTTGCATGCTCTACCCTCCACTTATCTTCTGGTGAAGGCTTGGAGAGGTCAACCTGGTTCGGCTTATGGTGATGTCCCAATCCATGGTCGTGTTCTACACCATCAACCTCCACCTCAAACACTCCTGCCATCTTTCGGGAACGCCCCCTTTGGCGTCCCGTGTTTCTCCTACACTCTCCACACTTTAAGTCTGCGACACCTGGCCTAGCAACCCAGGTGCGCATCAACACCCCCTCCTCTATCACCAAGGTCTGTCTCCTACTAGCCTCAGTAGCAGTACTGGCCACCGCCACAAAACAGCTAGACAGGGAGGAATAATTTTGCTGAGCAGAGATCAATGCCTGACGTGTCAGTGGTAGTGGCACGTCAGCGAATTTGGGAATCACCAGCTTCCCTTGAACGCTACTCACAGCAACCTTCTCCATCTCGCCAACAGATGGCCACTCGTCCTTAGCGAGAGCCTCGCCACAGATAGAGTCACTCAACGCCAGACCTTGGTCTCGCTTCCTCTCCTGTGCCCTGGTGACAGCACAAACAGGAAAAACATCGGGGTGACTTTTAATCAATTCACCACATAACAACTCCGATACTGGAGCGTCTACCACCTCCAACACAGGGATTACTTTTCCCCCAGCGATATCATTTCCCATGATGAAGTCAACCCCCTCCACAGGGAAACATGGGCGAACCGCGACAGGAAAACAACCTGTGATTAGTTCCGACTTTACATGGATCTTATGCAACGGCACGGGCATAAAACCCATTTGAATACCTCTCACAAGGGCACTCGACTTACAGGAAGAAGTCTCGTCTAATGGTAAAATACCAGCTAGGATGAACGACTGAGAACCTCCTGTATCACGGAGTATTCTTATTCTCCGTTGATCACACATTTTCCCCGACAAGGACACATATCCATCAAACAAAAAGGGTTCAAAACAGCTATCCGGCTTCCCCAGAGAGCTATTTTGGTCCGGACACGATACCGTTCCAATCAACCCCACCCCTTTTGGTTTCTGGGCCGAACCTCTTGCCTCTGACGATTTCTCAAGGTGTAACAGTCCCTCACCATGTGGCCTGTTTTTTTACAATAACTACATACCACACCCCTTCTAGATGGCGGTGAGCGTGGCTGGAACGCTCGCTCGTCATCTCCCCGAACTGTTGACTCACGAGGAGAGAACGAGCCGCCTCTAACATATACGTCATTACGGACAGAAACGTGTTTGTGGGTCAGTGCAAATTCATCCGCCAAAATCGCAGCTTGCTGGAGTGTAGCCACCTTGTGTTCGTTCAAGTAGACCACGGTTCGCTCGGGCATGCAGGTTTTGAACTGCTCAATGAGTACCAACTCGCTCAAAGATGCCAAGTCCTCCACCTTACATGCCGAACACCACCGATCAAAAAGGGTTCTCTGTTCACGGGAGAAATCAACATTTGTCTGAGAAGGAGACTTTCTGAGAGTGCGAAAACGCTGTCTATACGCTTCCGGAACTAGCTCGTACACACGCAAGACAGCACTTTTCACACTCTCATAAATTAAGCTGTCAGCCATTGTTAACGAAGCACATGCCTCCTGCGCCTTACCAGTGAGCCTGCATTGCAATAAAATTGCCCACATGTCCACTGGCCAGTGCAGGGCATGTGCTATGCGTTCAAAGGCAGCAAAATAAGCCTCCACTTCAGACTCGCGAAAGATGGGAACTAATGAGATATGCTGGCTAATATTGAAGGGTGCCTGGGAGTGGCAGAGTACTCCAGCTGGAGAGGAAGTAGCATCACGCATAGTGTTACTACTCTCCAACTTGGAATTGTCTATCCTTCTCCTCCTTTCTCTCTTCCCGGTCCTCCCTGCGTATAGCCGCCCTCTCCTCTAACTGGAGACGGGCTAAACGCAGCCGTGTCCTCTCTTTTGCACCAGAAGAGGCAGCAGAACCATGCTCGGAACCCACAGAGCCATCACTCTCAGGTTCTGACACACCAACCCCCTCAATCTCAATCTTAGCAGTGGCAGCTCTTTTCGAAATAGCCCCACCCTTTGGGCTAAGAACACCTGCGGGAGACTCACCAGAACCACCGCCGAGCGTGATGCCCTCCGTCTCAACCTCCTGGGTCATGGGCAAGCTGAATACCTCCTGGTCCAATAACCCAGACAGCACAGCTGCCTTCAATTCAGCTTTGCTTAACGAACTCTGGACAGAAATACCAAAATGTTTGGCAATTATCCATAATTCTGCCTTTTTGCAGCCATCTACCTGTTCTACAGTAGGGTCTGCCAAAAAGGCGTCCAAATTAAACGCTGCCATAGCCATCTCCTCTACCACAGAAAAATTACTACGCAACCGAGTCCTCACACGTTACCACAAAAAAAACGGAGGGTACTCACCTACAAAATAATCCGTGCGCGACCACAACACACTCAAATAGCCACGTTCCTTTTTACACACTAACCAATCTGATTTAAATTACCACATCTACTACTAACAAAAAACAACAAATGTCGGTTCCTAACCAACTAACTAGGACCACCTGGTTTTCACTCTAACTATCCCAATTAACTACTCCCCTAGCGGGATGAGGGCTACACCTATCTTCAGTCGCTTACCGATATCATCGCGCACTCCACCGGGGTACACGACGCGACGCCCCCCTCCCCCTAACCAACCAGGCGCATCCACCCGTTACCTATGTGGCATAAAATCAAAATGGTTAGGTTCACAACACAGGAACGAATTACAACCAAACAACGCGCAGCACGGAAACACAACAATACAATTTACCAAAGAAAAACGCAAACCTACCTGACACGCTCCAATCGACAAGCCCACATGTCAGATACAACACATGGAACTCTACAATTGGGCAAAGGAACGAGCCCCCATGTCACAACCAAAGGTCTGATGACCAAACAAATTACACCTGGACCGGGCTGTTGTGAAGCCAACCCGTCCAGTGAGCGCTTCTAAGCACAGGTCCCGGCAGGAATTTAGACAAAACGTTCGTTACAAGGGTAAATTATATTTATTCACTATGGGGAATCAAACCCACAACAACACAAAATAGCATCGCATCCACACAGTGGCAAACACAGGCAACCTCCACACTCCACTCTGGTCGGTGGCAATGACACAATGAGGCGCCCGGATGGGTGTCACATGG
>CM051021.1:1566905-1576905 GCA_027704905.1 Muraenolepis orangiensis | reverse complement strand
TCACGGCTCTTTCAGGTTCATCAGTTGGGCTTGAGATTTCGGGCAGCGCACATCGTTTCCTAACGTGAAGATTTGCAAGATTTGTGTCCAGAACCATGGATAACTTACATACATTAACACGTTGAATGTTGGTTTCATCCAATTTATGTTGCAAGCAGAGGGAGAGTACAATGAGATGGTAGAGGAAGAAAGAAGGAGACAAGTAAGAAGCTGTTGGGTGAGGAAGCTGAAACCTGAGAGGAGAATAGCTGTGGGACATTATCATCAGCTGATGGAGGAGCTCCGTCTTGATGATCAAGAGTCCTTCTACAACTTCTTGAGAATGACCCCACCTCGGAGCCCTGAACTTGAATGAGGACCGGCTACTACACGCTCAGTATTCATAGCAGTCGGGCCAGGAATCATTTGTTTTTAATTTGTTAAGAATTAGTTAGAACTGGCTTGGACTATTGTGAACGAGGTAGAATGAGGTAGAATGAAGTTGAACTAGATACAAACAGACTGCAGACTGGCTAATAACGCGATAAGAATGAGATGGACGTATTGAGGACTGCTTATGAACAAACTAGCATCATATTTTACACCAAACGCATTCTACCGCCATCACAGCCCGTTCTAGTATTTTGTTTTAGAACAGGGTAGAACTACTTTGGTGTGATGGGGGCAGAAGACACACACATTACACACACATACAGACACAGACATCACACACACCCATCGTACAGACACATGCACCCAGACACACACACTGTCTGGAGTTGGCTTGGGAACCGGAAGGTCCCCGGTTCAAGTCCCTGAAACACCTGGGCACTACCCAGGTGCCCTTGAGCAAGGCACCAGACCCCTACACTGCTCCCCGGGCAGCTGTATATACAATAGCTGCCCACTGCTCCTAATACTAGGATGGGTTAAATGCAAACACATTTTGAAACACATTTCACTGTGTGTGTACATGTGACCAATTAAGAGGATTCAATCCTCTAGATTTAGATTTAGATTTAGGCTGTTCCTTCAAGGACCATTAGCAGGAGCTCGGGGAAAAATCTGAAGCGTGTTACTTTTGAGGAAAGAACAGTAGCCGGCGTGATGATGGCCACCTCTTCTAGCGCAGTCCGTAGCTGTCGGAAACAAATCCATACCGTTTTTCCCGAGGTTTCGCTTCAGAGCCAAGCAAAACCACAGAGGGCCGATTCTCACAAAGTCCCAAAGTCACAGCTGGTTGATTCCCTCTCGTCTCCCCAAAGTACACACAGCAGAACAAGGAGTACCACAAGACCAAGCTGAGGATAATGGAAATTGCTCATTTTGTGGATAAGGTAAGGAGGGGTCCTCCTGGTTCCCCATAGCTATCTTTGTCTCTCACGTGGATAAGGTAAGGCCTCCTGGTTCCCAATAGCTCTCTCTTTCTCTTACGTGGATAAGGTAAGGTCCTCCTGGTTCCCCATAGCTGTTCTCTGTCCCTTTTGTGGATAAGGTAAGGCCTCCTGGTTTCCTATAGCTCTATCTGTCTCTTACGTGGATAAGGTAAAGCCTCCTGGTTCCCCATAGCTCTCTCTGTCTCTTACGTGGATAAGGTAAGGCCTCCTGGTTCCCCATAGCTCTCTCTGTCTCTTACGTGGATAAGGTAAGGCCTCCTGGTTCCCCAGAGCCCTCTCTGTCTCTCATGTGGACAAGGTAAGGCCTCCTGGTTCCCCATAGCCCTCTCTGTCTCTCATGTGGACAAGGTAAGTCCTCCTGGTTCCCCATAGCTAAGTCAAGTCAAGTTTATTGTCACTTCACAGTTTACCCTTATAAACAATGAGTGAAAATCTTATGTGCAATACCCGACGACAGACAGCAGTTATAAAAAACAAAATAGGATAAAAATAAGTCAAAAAGTACAAAACTGTATAAGTTAAATATATAAAAATGCAATATATAAAATGCAATTTGTCAGACCAATGAGACCAATATATATAGAAATCAATGTAATAAAATGTACATTGTTAGATGCTATACACCCTTGTTCAGCAGCCTGATGGCCTGACTGTGGAAGCTATCTCTAAGTCTATTTGTGCAGCACTTGATACTGAGGTATCGCCTGCCTGACGGTAAAAGTGAATGCAGTTTGTGGCTGGCGTGGGCAATGTCTTTTATTATGCGTTTGGCCTTGGCCACGCACCGCCTGTATATATCCAGGAGGGAGGGGAGCTCACCTCCAACGATATACTGGGCCGTCCACACCACCCTTTGAAGAGCTCTGCGCTCGAGTGCGGTGCAGTTCCCGTACCAGGCGGTGATACACCCTGTAAGAACACTCTCGATTGTGCCGGTGTAGAATGTTCTCAGGATGCGGGGGCCAATGCTAAATTTCCTCAGATGCCTGAGGAAAGACAGGTGTTGTTGGGCCCTTTTCACCACGTGTGTGGTGTAAGTGGAACATGTGAGGTCCTCGGAGATGTGTACACTGAAGAACTTGAAGCTGCTGACCCTTCCTACTGCAACACCGTCGATGGAGATAGGGCTGTGCTCTCCTCTCTGCTTCCTGTAGTCCACGATCAGCTCCTTGGTCTTCTTGACGTTGAGGGCGAAGCTGTTCTCCTGGCACCACTGCTCCAGTGATCCAACCTCCTCCCTGTAGGCTGTCTCGTCGTCGCCGGCGATCAGGCCCATCACTGTCGTGTCGTCAGCAAACTTGATGATGATGTTGGAGCTGTGCATAGCCAAGCAGTCGTGGGTGTAGAGGGAGTAGAGGAGAGGGCTCAGCACGCATTCCTGGGAGGCTCCCGTGTTGAGGGTCAGTGGCTCTGAGGTGGTGCTGCCCATCCTCACCACCTGGTGGCGGTCCGAAAGGAGGTCCAGTATCCAGCTGCACGTGGATGGGGGCACGCCTAGACCTCTAAGCTTGGTGTCGAGCTTGGCAGGAACTATCGTGTTGAACGCTGAGCAACACAACACACAAACAGCATCCGCACATAACAGTTCTTTCCCTCCAGGTGGGAAAGGGCAGTGTGGAGGGCCATGGCAATTGCGTCGTCCGTGGATCTGTTTGGACGATATGCAAATTGCCATGGGTCCAGCGGGCAGGTAACACGGAGAAAATCAAGTCTTTGACCAACCTCTCGAAGCATTTGCTGACAATCGAGGTGAGGGCTACCGTGGAAACAACAGCCTGGGACAGGGAGAGGTTGAAGATGTCTGCAAAGACTCCTGCCAACTGGTCTGCGCATGCTCTTAGGACGCGGCCCGGTATGTCGTCGGGGCCTTCCGCCTTACGGATGTTCAACCGCTTGAAGGTGCGGCGCACATCCGCCTCCGAGATGTAAAGCAGGCTGGTCTCTTCAGGCGGCGCTGGCTTCGGTGGGCTGCCGTTCACATCGATGGTTGCTGCTTCAGTCTCTGCCTATAGGCGGGAAGTAGCTGGATAGAGCGGTGGTCTGATCAGCGCTGTGTCCGTGTTGGCTTGTGGGGGAATGTAAACAGTGGTCACGGTTACCGCTCCCCAGGTAGCCAGAATGGACGGCACATAAGCATCAGGTACTCCAGGTCCGAGGAACAGAAAGACTTGAGGGGATGTACATGACTTTGGTTGCATCAAGATCTGTTTATCATGAGACATACCCCCCCTCTGCGATCTTTACCGGAGAGAGCCTTTGTTCTATCCGCCCGGTGGATGGAAAATCCAGTCGGCTCGATAGCTACGTCGGTAACCCCCTCCGACATCCATGTCTCCGTAAGGCAGACCATACAGTTGACCTTAGTTTCCCGGTGGAATTTAATACCAGCCTGTAGCTCGCTTAAGTTATTGTCCAGAGACTGTACATTAGCCAGTTGAATGGTGGGTAGTGGGGGGCAGTTGAAACAGGGGGAATAAATACACACAAAATATACTTATAACTAAAAACTAAATAACAAACTAAACTAAACTAAACTAGTACAAACAAAATATAACTAAATGAAATCTAAATGAAATCTAACTGTATTGACAGCTGAATTGCACAATTTACAGTGTTATTACAGTAATACGTAGGTATATACAATATACAACAATACGTATAGTGCAAATTGGCAGTAATAAAATACTAATAAATAACTCAATAAAGTGACATGTGAAAAGTGAAAAGTGAAATTGAATTTACAGTGCAAAATACAGTGAAGGATTTACAGTGCGTTGACCAAACAATAATAACACAGTGCGATGACCTCAGGTCACTGAGTCTCCACTGTCCCTCTCACAACCCGAGGTAGATGAATTAAAGAGTCTGATGGCCACAGGAAGAAAGGACTTCCTTTGGCGTTCTGTGGTACACCTGGGTGGAATGAGTCTGTTGCTGAAGGTGCTTCTGTATGAGGTCAGCACCTGATGGAGAGGGTGAGAGTTGTTGTCAAGGATACTACGCAGCTTGCGCAGCATCCTCCTCTCAGACACCACCAACAAGGAGTCCAGCTGGACCCCCAGGACAGCGCCAGCCTTCCTGACGATCCTGCTGATCTTGTTGGCGTCTGCTGACCTCAACCTGCTTCCCCAGCACACGACACCGAAGAAGATGGCACTGGATACCACCGACTGGTAGAACATCTTCAGCATCGTGTTACAAACGTTGAAGGACCGTTCCCTGTGGAGCACCAGTGCTGCTGACCACAGTGTCAGACACACAGTCCTGCAGTCTGACAAACTGTGGACGACCCGTCAAATAGTCTGTAATCCAGGAAACCAGGGAAGAGTCCACCTTCATCGCCGTCAGCTTACTCCCCAGCAGGGTAGGCCGGATGGTGTTGAACGCACTGGAGAAGTCAAAAAACATGTTTCTCACAGTGCTCCCGGGTCTGTCCAAGTGGGCGTTGGCACGATGAAGCAGGAAGATGATGGCGTCCTCCACTCCCAGTTTCGGCTGGTAGGCAAACTGAAGAGGGTCCAGCGATGATCTGACCAGGGGCCGAAGAAGCGACAGGACCAGCCTCTCAAAGGACTTCGACATGTGGGACGTCAGCGCCACCGGTCTGTAGTCGTTTGAGGTGCTGGGACGTGCCTTCTTCGGAACCGGCACCAGGCAGGATGTCTTCGACAGCACAGGGACCCTCTCCAGTCTCATCCTCAGGTTGAAGATGTACTGCAGGACTCCACTCAGCTGGGCAGCACATGTTTTGAGGACCCTCGGGCTGACGCCGTCAGGACCTGCAGCCTTGCCTGGGTGGAGCCTGTACAGCACTTTCCTCACCTGCTCAGCAGTGAAGGTCTATGTGCCGTGTGTGGGGGCAGGAAGAGTCTCTGTTGTGTTGATGGGGGAGGGGTGGGGTAGTGGTGGAGGAGAGAGAACAGATATGTTGTCGCTGGAGAGGGACGGTGGGGAGGGGGGACAGCAGGGCTGGAGGGCTGGAGGGGAATGGTTGTAGAGAAGCTGGGGGAGGGGTAGACCGGAGCCCACTCATTGAATCTATTGAAAAACAAATTCAACTCGTTGGCCCGGTCAGGACCCCCCCTATTGTCTTGCTACCAGGTTGTTTGTAGCCAGTGATGCTCCTCATGCCACTCCACACATCCTTTAGGTTATTCTGCTGAAGTTTGTGCTCCAGCTTCCTCCTGTAGTTGTCTTTGCCCTGCTGGATCTTCTCCTTCAGCTCCCTCTGAACCCGCCTCATCTGTTCCCTGTCCCCGTCTCTGAAGGCCCTCTTCTTCTCATTGAGCAGGACCTTGATGTCTCGGGTGACCCACGGCTTGTTGTTGGGGAAACAGCGTACACCTTTGTTGTTGGGCAAACAACGTACACGTTTGCGTGTAATCGTCATCCACAGTCCACAGTCCACAGTCGTCCACAGTTTGTCAGACTGCAGGACTGTGTGTCTGACACTGTGGTCAGCAGCACTGGTGCTCCACAGGGAACGGTTCTTTCCCCATTCCTGTTCACCCTATACACCTCAGACTTCCAGTTCAACTCTGAGTCCTGCCACCTGCAGAAGTTCTCGGACGACTCTGCAGTTGTTGGTTGTGTCAGCGAGGGAAACGATGAGGAGTACAGGGGCGTCGTGGACTCCTTCATTGAGTGGTGTGAGCTGAACCACATGCAGCTCAACACAGCCAAGACGAAGGAGATGGTGGTGGACTTCCGCAGGAGGAAATCTACCCCCACACACATTTCCATCAAGGGTGTGTCCACAGAAGTTGTTCAGGAATATAAATACCTGGGAGTTCACCTGGACCACAAACTGGTCTGGGCCAAGAACTCTGAGGCCGTGTACAAGAAGGGCCAGAGCCGTCTCTACTTCCTGCGGAGGCTACGGTTCTTCAACGTTTGTAACACGATGCTGAAGATGTTCTACCAGTCGGTGGTAGCCAGTGCCATCTTCTCCGGTGTTGTGTGCTGGGGAAGCAGGTTGAGGTCAGCAGACGCCAACAAGATCAGCAGGATCGTCAGGAAGGCTGGCGCTGTTCTGGGGGTCCAGCTGGACTCCTTGTTGGTGGTGTCTGAGAGGAGGATGCTGCGCAAGCTGCGTAGTATCCTTGACAACAACTCTCACCCTCTCCATCAGGTGCTGACCTCATACAGAAGCACCTTCAGCAACAGACTCATTCCACCCAGGTGTACCACAGAACACCACAGGAAGTCCTTTCTTCCTGTGGCTATTAGACTCTATAATTCATCTACCTCGGGTCGTGAGAGGGACAGTGGAGACTCAGTGACCTGAGGTCAACGCACTGTAAATCCTTTCACTGTAATTTTG
This sequence comes from Muraenolepis orangiensis, assembly GCA_027704905.1. NCBI lineage: Eukaryota > Metazoa > Chordata > Actinopteri > Gadiformes > Muraenolepididae > Muraenolepis > Muraenolepis orangiensis. The sequence goes on along the minus strand of CM051021.1, from coordinate 1,570,206 downwards.
CACTGTAAATTCAATTTCACTTTTCACTTTTTCATTCTCATCTGAATTATTTATTAGTATTTTATTACTGCCAATTTGCACTATACGTATTGTTGTATATTGTATATACCCACGTATTACTGTAATAATACTGTAAATTGTGCAATTCATCTGTCTATACATTTAGATTTCATTCAGATTTCATTTAGTTATATTTTGTTTATACTAGTTTAGTTGTTGTTATTTAGTTTTTAGGTATTAGTATATTTTGTGTGCATTTATTCCCCCTGTTTCAACTGTTGCACCTTAATTTCCCTCGGGATAAATAAAGTCATCTTGAATCTTGAATCGTGCCCAAGATGGTCGGAGATAATCCAGCTGTGACTTCAGTGTCGAAAGTGTTCCCAGTCGAAAGAATGAAAAAACTCCGGTAGGCGGCGAGCGACTGTCGATCTAATCTCCAGAAGTGTGCAAAAGTCATACGTGAACGTGCTGCTATCTTTCTGTACAAAGATAGTCACGATAAAAAGAATAAATAACAAACGTGGATAAGGTAAGGTTCCCCATAGCTCTCTCTCTGTCCCCTTCGTGGATAAGGTAAGGTCTCCTGGTTCCCCATATCTCTCTCTGTCTCTTACGTGGATAAGGAAAGGCCTCCTGGTTCCCCATAGCTCTCTCTGTGACACCGAGCTAAATGTGATAGCTGGCTGAGCAGATAAACAGTGGGTTGTGCAGTGAGTGAGTTACCATGGTTCCCTACATGATGTGATCTATCTCTTGGTGCTGATGCTGCGAGGGGGTTGTTAGTATATCTACTGGTACCCCACCCACCACCCACCCACACGTAGCACAGCGGAGGTGAATATCGTGATTAGAAATGACATGCAATCCAGTAAACGTAAACAGATCGCCGGCAGTGGGCGGCGGCCTTGATAGGATTGCTTAACCCCCTCCTCCTATTCCCCCCCCCCCCCCCCCCACAGTGATTTAATCCAGAGGGTCCTCCAGTCAGCCCTTCAGACACACACACATACACACACACACTCCTGAGACCAGGGCTGCTGCCTGCACAAAACACACAACTCTTAACTGTGTGTGTGTGTGTGTGTGTGTGTGTGTGTGTGTGTGTGTGTGTGTGTGTGTGTGTGTGTGTGTGTGTGTGTACAATGTGTGTGTGTGTGTGTGTGTGTGTGTGTGTGTGTGTCTGTGTGTGTGTGTGTGTGTGTGTGTGTTTGTGTGTGTGTGTGTGTGGGTTTGGGTGTGGGTGTGTGTGTGTATGATGTGTGTGTGTTTTGTGTGTGCGTGTCTGTCTGATGTGTGTGTCTGTGTAAGAATTTCACATCACTGCTTTATACTAAACTGTAAACTGTGAAGTGACAATAAACTTGACTTGACTTGACTTGTATGTATGTGTGTCTGTGTGTGTCTGTAAGATGTGTGTGTGTACGATGTGTGTTTGATGTGTGTGTTGGTGTGTGTGTGTGTGTGTCTGTATGATGTCCAGTTCTACAGGGCTCTGAACATCCGGGTGCCTCTGATTGGTCTGGAGGTGTGGACGGAGAGGGACCAGTGCTTGGTGACCGGAGAGCCCAACACCACCCTGTGGTCCTTCCTGCAGTGGAGGCAGAAGCTCAAGGCTCGCAAGAAGCACGACAACGCCCAGCTGCTCACGTGAGGGACACACACACACACACACACACATCATGCAGACACACACACACACACACACACATCATATAGACACAAAGTATAGACACACAAACACACACACACACACATCATGCAGACGACACACACACATAAACACACACATCATGCAGACAGACACACACACACACACACACACACACACACACACACAATATACAAGATACAATATATTTATTGGCCATTTGCAAATACAATGGAATGCTTACTCCCCATTCCCTCCTGCGGTATGAATCTCCAAAACAATACCATTAAAAATATATACAATAAAACACACACACGCAGCAGACGATAACGGTTCGCCAGTTGGTTCAACTGGCGAACCGTCTAATAACCCGTTTGTGTTTCCACCAACATTTTCGTCGAGAGAGCCATGTCATGACGTCACTGTTAACGTCTGGATACGTCTCTGCTATCCCAGCAACGCTAGCGCCAACTTCCACAACAGTGGCAGCTTACCTGATGTATGTAAAGGTGTTGCTCCTGGCTTTGAGGCTCCATAGGAATACAAACAGGGCTGGTACAATGCGTTGAGCTGCTGGTCTTTAGTGCTATGGACGCGTTTACGTTGAAGCCCTTTGAGACTAACTGTGATTAAGGACAATACAAATAAAATGGACTTGACGTTAGAGCTGCATTAATAGTACTTCAACAGAAGGGACCATTTGCCTTTTCTTCTTCAAAACAGTCATCTTGTATTATGTTTCTCGGTTGATAAAGCATAATGAAGCAGACATTTATATTTAGAAATGTCATGGCTACGGTGGTTGACAGGGGGCGTGGCCAAGCCACGTGCGCTGCCGGCGCACACACACACCTGTCGGCAATTGCCGTGGCTGATTGCTAAACACCTCACCTGGGGGTATATATACCCTGGCTTCCGTTACCCCTTTGTTAGGTCGTACGTCGTACTTTATGGTTGCTACTTTGTATGTTGGTACATTCTGGACGGAATCGCCACGCCGATGTCCCGGAAATCCAGATTCATTGCCTATCCCGCGTCCCTCGTCTGTCTCGCGTTACTCTCCGGTCTATACGAGCTCCCCGGTAATTATAATTACCTGTCCAGTACCTGTCGCTACTCCGACCCCCGGTATCTAGACTTCTCGCTCGTCCCTGACCATCCGCCTGTCTGGTACCTGTCGCTACCTCGACTTCCCGGTAACCAGACTCCTCGCCCGTCCCGGACTTCTCGCCTGTCTACTACCTGCTGGTACTCCGCGGATCGACCTCCCGGTATCCAGACTCCTGGCCCGTCCCGGACCACGCACCTGTCTACTCCCTGTCGGTACTACACTGATCCGACCTCCCGGTATCCAGACCCCTTGCCTGTCCCCGTTCACTCTTGTGTTGTGTTTGCTTGAAATAAAGCTTTACGTTATAGCTACACTGTGTCTTGGTCTGCGTTCTGGGTCCCACCTAATTACCCCTTGGTGACAAGAAATTTGTTTGATTTAAAAACACATTATATACACAATATATAATAATCACAAAATGTAAAAGTGTAGAGTGCAGTGCAATAAGTCAATGTCAATAAAGCTCCGAGGGGCTCCTGGGCGAGCTGCATCCCAGTGGTGGTTAAAGTGCATTAAAACATGACTCCATAAACTAAAAC
>CM051021.1:1485489-1565905 GCA_027704905.1 Muraenolepis orangiensis | reverse complement strand
TATATGGCCTTCATTGTTACCAAGGGAGGAGAGGAGTTGATTCCCCCCCTCTCCCTCCTCCCTCTCTCCGCTCTTTCATCTCTCGCTCTCTCTCTCTCTCTCTCTCTCTCTCTCGCATCCTCTCTCGCTCTCTCTCTCTCTCTCCTACTCTCTTCCTCTCTCTCTCTCTCTCTCTCTCTCCTTCTCTCCCAGGTGTAGCAGGGGCTGAATCCCTTCTCATGGTGTTGTGGCTGGCAGAGGGCGCTAACCACCACACCTGTCATCATCCCCGACCAGGATAAACATGGACCCATGGAGAACCATTAACCGGGACTCAGCCCACGCAGTGAAGCAGATAGAGAGCCTTAATAGCTACGAGTACCTGTTGTATCTCTCCAACGTGGAAACAGGCCAGTTCACTCACAGGGCGGTTTGACAGAGGACAGTTCCACCTCCTGTAGCCTCTTCCTCCAGAAGAGAGGTTTCTGCAGCTTTGCATACCTAAAGGCCCAGCGGTGGTGTGAGTGTGTAGTTGTCGCCAATGGAAGCCGACCCTGTTTCGCCCGTCATAAAGAAGCGCCAAACAAACAATTGCTAGGTTTCCATCTAACAGTCAAAGCATCATTTGAAGGCAAACTTTTGGAAGTTCACACAAAAAAAAAGGAAATGTGAATTAGTTCACAACTTGGAGCAAACAAACTATGTCGCGATGGACGGATAGCGGAGCACGAACACCAAATGCTTCTTGAGAAGAAGCCATACAGCGTAAGTCATGTGAGTTCAAAGGCCTCACTACATCAGAATTGATTCGGTCAGTGTTTCCATCCCACTTGTTTGAACTGGAACTTCGATTCAAATCTGTCAAAAAAACCACCTCAAGCAAAGCGTATCAACCTTTAACTGCGAATTCAGAGGGAAATTGGATTGGAATTTGTCCGCTAGGTTCCATCTACATTTTCTAATGCGATACTTCAAAATCGGAATGGGGAATATGGTGATGAAAATTCGGGACCTAAGGCTGGTTGCTTGTACATACCTACAGACACACCCAGGACACACCTACACACACACACACGCAGACACACACATGTACACAAACACACGCAGACACACCACACACACACATAACACACACAAATCACACAGCCAACCCTTATTCTCCTGCCAAACTCCCTGTGGGCCTCTAGGAGAAGCGAGCCCTGCAGGAATCTGTGTGGACGCAGAACGACGGTTAGATGAGCCACGTTGAGGATGCTCTGTCATCACCGTCAGACTCATGAAAGGCACAAGGAGGAGGAGGAGGGGGAGGGGGGAGGGGGCGCCTGAGCGAGAGGTTATCCAAGGTCCCGTCTCAGAGCCAAATGTGATGTTCTATTCAGTTGTGTCCCCCTTAGCCCTTGATGGTGATACCTCAAAGGAGACAAGGGCTTTAAGAGGATACTGACAGACAGGGGGGCATGGAGATCACCATGGATCACCATGGATCATCATGGACCACCATGGACCACCATGGATCACCATGGACCACCATGGATCACCATGGATCACCATGGATCACCATGGATCACCATGGACCACAGGAGGCGGGAGCTGACAACCACCTGACCACCAGGCCTTTGCACTGCCATGGACTGAACTCTCTGCTCCTGGAGCGGCAGGCTGGAGACAGCCATCATGCCCAGCCAGCTTAAAGGGTCTTGTGTGTCTTTTAGAATGAACCTCCAAACATAAATGTCCTATAGAGAGGCTTTGGTGAAGCAGCCAGAACCAGATGCTCGCCTGCCAGAAAGGAACTTCAGCTGAAGACCCTAAATGATGGTGGCTGACATGTGCTCGCTGCTTCTGGACCATAAACACGAAGTCTATACGCCTCCAGTAGAATGGAAGGTGGTGAGTGTTGATGTAGCTGTGCTAGCTAGCGTCTGTGTATATCACGGTTCTCTTAATAGCGATGCATTAGTTAAGGTCTTGCAGGAGATGGCAACTAAATGGCCCCGTGTTGTTTTTTGCTATTCTGTTTGTGAGTTTCCAGCTGAATCAGTTGTATTGTTGTTCCTCTCGAGGGCAGGCAATGTAAAGGAAAGCCAGAGCGGCAAACCACCGGTAAATTGTGTGTTGATTAGATTACCTTGTTTTTCCTGAGATGCTGGAACTGATTTTTTTCTTCAGAGGCGGAAAGAATTAGATCTATATCTATACATGGTCTGCATGGTTTTACTATAAGAGTTTTATAAGGGGCCATTCTACTATTCCATTGGGTAGCATTTTAATGATTTGTGGACCAGACTGTCCGGACCATTTAACGTCACTATAAATGCAAAATATACTAACTGTGTAAGAGCCTATATTACTAATTGTCTCTTATTTTTGCAAATATACTTTGGCAATTGGCTGGAGTGTCTGACACAGGAGACCTCTTTAGGTTTACAATAAACAACAGGGAGTACAATAAACTTTAGACTGTAAACATGCCACATGAAAGCCATTAGGCTAGGTTAATGACAGTGTGTGGTGTCATATAATGGACATTATAAAGGAATAGCAAACACCTTTAAGAGATTGTGTCACCACACTGCTGTAGAATGTTCTAGACACAACAAATATGTAGTATTGTACTTGGATGCTGAATGATAATTGTTACAGTAAAACTCTGTGGGATTAAGATTGTCTGGACATTGAAATCACTACAAAGTGTTTGACGGACGCATCGCTTCAGAGGAATGGCCAAGTTTAACCCCCCGGAAGGTTTGGCGTTTGATCGTCCAAATGAATGGGCTGATTGGAAGCAACGTTTCCAGCGATTCAGAAAGGCTACAGAACTACACAAAGAGAACTACACAGGTCAGTTCATTGATCTATTCCATGGCCAGTGAGTCTCTAAATATCTTATAAGTCATTTACTATTTACGAGGAGGGAGACAAGCTGAAATTCTTGTCCCCACGTCACCGTGCATATAAGTCTGCGTAAAGCGGCACCCACCCTCCAATTGCTTTCAGCAAATGTAAGAAATAATAAAATATGTTCACCGTCCACAATGGTGCTTTCTAGGATCTAGCAGCAAATTATGTGGTTTCTGTGGGGCCCACGTGGATTGGTAAATTGCTGGAAATTCTTCAGTGCCAAGCCCATAATCCTAGATGGCGTTGCCTAAAATCATAGAACTAGAGTTATAATAACATAACTATTGTTTCCGTTTGAGTCTCTCTCCCTCCAACTCTCTCTCTTTCTCTCTCTCTCACACACACACACATACACTCATTCCAATTCATGGAAGTCATGAGGCATGGTGACAAATCGTTGTCTCCATCACACACAGCATCTAAACGTCTGATGGCTCAAGTAGCACTCTCCCCACTAAGAGACGGCTGCTTTCTTATTCTTTGGACAAACCCTGTTTTCTCAAACCATGTCTATCCCCGCAGGTGACATGACTATACGACTGTAGCAGAACACGCTGTCACCAGCCATTAACATGTCTTCTTGAGGGCTCCTTCTGAAGACAAGGAATCCGGTTTATTGCAGAGTTTTGAATCATGGTGAACAGAGCAGATGGAACATGCTAGAGCTCTTCCTCTATGTGTAGTGGAGGCTGTTTTACCTGTGGGCCTTGATTAACAATGACCCACTGGCCAGGTGAGTCTGCTTCAAACAGACTCTAATGAGTCTGACTGGGGCCAGGTGAGGCTGCACCAACCAGACTCTAATCAGTCTGACTGGGGCCAGGTGAGGCTGCTTCAACCAGACTCTAATCAGTCTGACTGGGGCCAGGTGAGGCTGCTTCAACCAGACTCTAATCAGTCTGACTGGGGCCAGGTGAGGCTGCTTAAACCAGACTCTAATCAGTCTGACTGGGGCCAGGTGAGGCTGCTTCAACCAGACTCTAATCAGTCTGACTGGGGCCAGGTGAGGCTGCTTCAACCAGACTCTAATCAGTCTGACTGGGGCCAGGTGAGGCTGCTTCAACCAGACTCTAATCAGTCTGACTGGGGCCTTCTTCAACCAGCTTGTAGACTGATCAGTGTGATCTATGTGAGAGAAAGTGAAATTCAAGATTCAAGAGACTTTATTTATCCCGAGGGAAAACAGTGCAACAGTTGAAACAGGGGGAATAATGCACGCACAAATATACAATACCTAAAACTAATAACAACAAACTAAACTAAACTAGTATAAACAAAATATAACTAAATGAAATCTGAATGAAATCTAAATGTATAGACAGATGAATTGTACAATTTACAGTATTATTACAGTAATACGTAGGTATATACAATATACAACAATGCGTATAGTGCAAATTGGCAGTAATAAATACTAAGTGAAAAGTGAAATTGAATTTACAGTGCAAAATTACAGTGAAAGGATTTACAGTGCGTTGACCTCAGGTCACTGAGTCTCCACTGTCCCTCTCACGACCCGAGGTAGATGAATTATAGAGACTGATGGCCACAGGAAGAAAGGACTTCCTGTGGTGTTCTGTGGTACACCTGGGTGGAATGAGTCTGTTGCTGAAGGTGCTTCTGTATGAGGTCAGCACCTGATGGAGAGGGTGAGAGTTGTTGTCAAGGATACTACGCAGCTTGCGCAGCATCCTCCTCTCAGACACCACCAACAAGGAGTCCAGCTGGAGTCCAGCTGGACCCTGAATGAATCTCCTATCAAAGTCCTACCACATTTGGTTTATTCTGAAAGCTGGTGAAGGGGTTTTAGTTCAGGCTGATGTTTCTTTAATTAACATAAACAAAACATGTGTGTGTGTAAATGGAGCAAATGTGCTTTGGTGTACATGGAGGCACGCTTGATTATGGACTACAAGCTACTGGTTTCTCTCATTAATTCAAATTTCCATAAATCCCAGTTCTCTTCTCACTAACACACCTTCTTTGTAATCGCAGAAAACAACTTAGATGCGTGTGTGTGTGTGTGTGTGTGTGTGTGTGTGTGTGTGTCTGTGTGTATGTGTGTATGGTGTGTGTGTGTGCACGGTGTGTGTGTTCGGTGTGTGTGTTCGGAGTTGGAGCCTAATAGTCAGCTTGTGGTATAATCCTATTTGTAGCTTGTTCAAAGGTACAGCTAAAACCACAACTCAGCATTTGTGTGTGTGTGTGTGTGTGTGTGTGTGCGTGCGTGCGTGCGTGCGTGCGTGCGTGCGTGCGTGCGTGCGTGCGTGCGTGCGTGGTGTGTGCGCGCGTCTGCATTCTCCACTTCACAAAATATGAAAAGAGACACATAAAGATAAACACATTCCAGCGTTTCAGCCAGTGCAGAGGGCCAGCGCTGAAAAATACAGCTAAAAATACCAGAAGAAGATGAGAAGAAGACAAAGCCTTTCTTCATTATTGACGGCAGGGAGCCTTCAAACAATGGTTGGGAGTTTTACCCGGCAAGAACCCCCAAAGCCATACGAAGCACTCGATGCATGAGGCTGGTCCCCCCGGATTAACCTCTGATCCTCCCATGCTGTGGTCTGCTTGACCCTGGATGACCAAGATGGGCTGAAAGGGGCTCTCACAGCTCACAGTAATTGATAGGAGAAGAAGAAAAAGAAGAAGCCACACTTGCATTCATAGAGCAGGCTTTAGTCTGTCTATGGTGGGCAGCCGGCCGGAATGGACCCAACAAGAAAGTGTTCAAATTCTCTAGACCCTGTGACCAGGCACACCACCGCCTGGTCTATTTCTTATAGTCTAGGCTTCGCATTATGGGCTTATAGCAATGTACCAATCCAAGTGGGCCTCGACCACATTCCCCACGGCACCGTGCATATAAGGCCGCTATGAGCGGCACTCACCCTCCCTTATCCCACCAGTCACCAATCACCAGTCCTCAAGAAAAAAGGTAAGAAATGATGAATGATGAATGATGTTAACCGTCCACCACAACAGTGCTTTTACAGGACCCAGCAGCGCCAGGGCCAAGCGCACCTGCGTGAAGTGCCCGGCAAGGCTCTCCTTGATGAACACACCTTGTGTTTACGTTGCCTACCCAAAAAGACCAGGGTAACAAGCCTCAATGATTATCGTTCAGTGCCTTTAACATCCATAGCCAGGAAGTGCCTGAAAAAACTGGTTATGTCGCCTTAACTTTTCCATCCCTGAGTCCCTAGACCGACTCCAGTTTGCATACAGACCAAACAGGTCTGTAGACGACGCCATCTCCCTGGCACTAGACACGGCCCTAGAGCACCTAGACGGGAGGGACACCTACGTCAGACTGCTGTTCATTGACTACAGCTCGGCGTTCAACACCATCGTTCCCTCCAAGCTGTTCCTGAAACTGAGGGACCTAGGTCTGGGCACCTCCATCTGTAACTGGACTATGGACTTCCTGATGGGCAGGCCTCAAGTGGTGAAGATTGAGAACAACATCTCATCCACTCTGGTCCTCAACACCCCACCCCAAGGCTGCTGCCATAGTCCCTGGCTGTATATACATGACAATACTGCCACACACAACAATGGAAACAGAGTACAGAGAGCCTTACACTGAATGTCAGCAAGATGAAGGAGCTCATCGTGGACTTGAGAAGCAACTGGGGCACCCACTCCACCATCAGCCTGGACGGGACACTGGTGGAAATCGACAGCTGCTTCCGTTTCCCAGGGCTACAGATTTTCGACGACCTGGCGTGGACCCGCAACACGGAGGTCATGCTGAAGAAGGCGCACCAGCGCCTCTATGCTCTGCGGTGCCTCAGGAGAAGCGGCATAGGCCAACGGTGGCTAGTGAACTTCTACCGTGGCACCGTAGAGAGCGTCCTGACAGGTGACGTCACTGTGTGGTACGGCAACACCACTGACCAGGACAAGAAAGACATCCGGAGGGTCGTGAGGACAGCAGAGAAGATCATCGGGTGTGCACTTCCATGCATTGAGGAGATCTGTAGGACCAGATGTTCTTCCCTCACAATTCAACACAGGTATATATCATCCATCAGTCACTTTATTGCTATTTTTATTGTTATTTGTATTGTGTAAAGTATTTTAATAGTGTTTTAGGACATTCATACTGCGGGAGGGAATGGGGAGTAAGAATTCCATTGTAATAATAATAATAATAATTCATTGCATTTTTATAGCGCTTTTCAAGACACCCAAAGCTTCACATTGTGTGAGTGTGAATGTGTGTGTGCGTATGTGTACTTGCATATGGCAAATAAAAACTATCTTGAACACGATTTTTGGCAACAAGAAAAACAAACAAAATCTTTTTTGTGACATGTGAGATTGTGACATCTTAAAGCAGAAAGAAAAGGGGTGTAGCATGCTAACCACCTCATCGGACAGACATGGAGGTCAGTAGAAGGGAATCACACACGCTTTCTGGTTTTAAGCTTCTGCCGGTGTTTTCGACAATTATTATGAATACACGCTGTTGATGCTGCCAATATGGATTTTCAGGTCCCCAGATGCCCCACCCACAAACATGACGACACCACACTCGAACATCACCATTGGTCAGATTTACACCCCCGTTAACACGCCTTCAAAGCAAATTCCTTCCAGTCCAAAACCATTAGCATCATCTGCTTTGTCCAATCAGTGCCCCCCTCCTCTCTCTCCGATGTCAATATTTGTTTTCAGTTCGTCGATCTGAAACCCTTAATGTACCGTAGGACTCTCTAAGGCCCTCCCCCATGAAAAGCCCAGTCTGCTGTGATTGGTCAAAGCAAGTCTGCAGACGAGCCATTTCAGGCGGTTCAGTTGAGTGCTATCTGAGAAAGTTAACTATACGACACACGGAAGGGAAGGGAAATATCACGAAAGCATAATATGAACCCACTTTAACTTTTAAATATTCATTCTGTATAATAGCTGTGTTCTAAATAGTAACGAGTAAATCCGCTGAAAAATGCTGAATATATTCAGCGCCACGGCGGTGCGGACAGCGCCCCCACCTATCCAAGTATCAGAACACCTCTCGCTTCAGCACCACGGCGGCGCGGACAGCGCCACACCGCTTCGACTTGACAAACGGACTACAAACGGAAACCAGTTCTTTAACCGTCCGTGCATTATGGGTATTAAGTGGTGCAGTTTATAGGAAACTATATTTGTATACTCAAAATGGTGACACCCTAAATAGTGCATACATACATACAGAAGACGATTATATAGCGCATCCTATCAAAAACGGATAAACCCACCGACAGATTCATGTTTAGCTGCAGTTTTAGTTGTGACCAGCAGGGGTCAATCAAACTCAACGCTTAACGTGGCGAATCCAAACTCACGTTACGTTTGTTCTTGGATGTTTTGTCAATGGTCAATTCGAACAGGTTGTGTTGCTTTTTGTCTGTATAAATGTAAACAAATAAAATTGTTATTTATTATTCATTTTGTAACTGCTGCAAATGCTTGGTGAAAAGGCTGAAGTCTTTGAGGCAGATGTAACCCTAACATAACATACACATTAAGTTGCATGTATTGAGTTCGAATCAAAAGTTAAATATTGGCTTAAATTTTGCCCTTTTCTGATTGGCTTATCTAGTGCCAGCTGTATGTAACACCACCTGGCACTTGTTACACCTGTACTGTACAAAGGGATCAACAACCTCTCATATGTGTAGCTACATCATAGCCACTTTCTCATCTGTACTCCTGCTGTTATGTGATGATACTTGTGTTTTTATAAAAATGAGACAGGATAAGCACCATTCACCCACTAGTGATGGAGGCTTGTGCTTTCTCTCTAGGTTCTTCAGTATGGAAACGGATACGTGTGTATGTTCTTATTTATACATGCGTGTCAGTGTCTACAGCCACTATAGTGACTGCAGCAATGAGATTGCTTTTCCCAGACCTCTCCAAATGAACTGCAGACAAACCAGCCTCTCTGAAACCTATTAAAGAGAGAAGAAGACATTTAGCATGAGATGTAGGGCTATATGAGGACATGGAGGTGAGGAGGAGTGTGTCGGCCAATCAAATCCCCCTGAGCTGAACAGAAGACAGACAATTTAATAAAAGTCAAACATATTATTTATTATTATTTTATTATTAAATTATACATTATTATAATATTAGATTATTATTATATTATTTGATTAGAAATTATTATTTGATTATTATATTATTTGATTAGATATTATTATTTTATTATTTTATTATTTTATTATTTTTATTATTTTTATTATAAAGATACATTTTATTATGTTATTTGTTAGATTAGATCCCAATTGGTTCATAATAATCCGATTGGTTCATAATGATCCGATTGGTTCATAATGATTTTGATTGGTTTATAATGATCTGATTGGTTCACATTGGTCCGATTGGTTTATAATGATCCCATTGGTTCATAATGAGCTGATTGGTTCATATTGATCCGATTGGTTCATAATGATCCGATTGGTTCATAATAAACCCATTTGTTCATATTTATCCCATTGGTTTATAATGATCCCATTGGTTCATAATGATCCCATTGGTTCATATTGATCCCATTGGTTCATAATGAATAAGGGTGTATGTAGAGTCAGCGTGGTCTGATCTACCCATGATCTCCTTAATATCCATGACCAGTATAGATAGACATGGTTAAACCTGTTGTATCTCAGCTTGCCAGCCCTTAGCCCTTATTAGAAGTCAGGACGAGGCCTCTCTATAGAACATGACTTACGGTCAAATCAATAAAATAAAATAAAACATTTAGATTGACTATACATGAGTATTGCACACCAGACTCCATCACAGCTCTCCTCTTAAGTCCAGGAAGAGGAGAGCTGGCTGGGGTTTGCATGAAGCATCCTCTCTGGTTTAACATAATAGACTATCAGTGTAACCATAGCGCTACCTTAATAAATAGACTATCAGCATAAACATAGCGCTACCTTAATAAATTGACTATCAGCATAAACATAGCGCTACCTCAATTAATACACTATCAGCATAACCATAGCGCTACCTCACTTAGACCCGCATGGTCGTCCACCTGCAGCTTATCGGGGTTGGTTGATAAGCTGCAAGCTCAGGGAGCGCGCAAACACACACACACACACACACACACACACACACACACACACACACACACACACACACACACACACACACACACACACACACACACACACACACACACACACACACACACACAGTTGGCCACAGTTATAGGCCTATATGGAAATAAGATAAATGTATTCCTCTCACTTCTGAATAGAACCCCCCCTCCCCTCCTCCTCCAGGGATGCTGTGGTAACCACAGTGACATAAGCTGCCTGATATTTATCAGCCATAATTGAAGATGGGAGTGAACTCCCACGCTTCAGAGATGGACGGATATCAGAGTTCTTCTATTTATTTTGAAGGGACACCTGGCAACAGTGATGGGTAAAGTGAGATGATGGCTCTGGGTACCAGCGGTTGGGTCGATCACAGGAACATTGAAGGAAGAATTTCGGTCCTTTAAATAAAGGATATAATATATATATATATATTATATATATATATATATATATATATATATAATTCAGTTGCGTCGAGCGAGGAAGCAAATATATACAAATATACTCCCTCTGGACTGGTCCACAAAATTTATGCGGAGATATATTAGACAGCTGGTCCACAATGCTAATTAGACCACAGACACACACAGCAGAACAACCAATCAGAACCCATTATTACACAGCTGTCCTGATAGGACAATACACACAGCAAACAACCAATCAGAACCCATTATGACACAGCTGTCGTGATAGGACAATGCACTCAGCAGGACAACCAATCAGAACCCATAATGGTACAGCTGTCCTGGTAGGAAAATACACTCAGCAGAACAACCAATCAGAAGCTATTATGACACAAACAGGGTGGACAAGGCGCTGCCTACCTTATCAATGTACTGAATGTGAGGACATGGAACTGGAGATTTCCAACACTCAGATCCAACTGACGACTCAGTTTGAGACTAGCGGTCCGAGGCCTTGCTGCTTCTGCTCAAGCTTTCTGGGACTTTGGTCATTTGAATATCTTGAATACATCAGTTTACATATTAGTCTCACCTTCCATTGGTCCAAACCAATAATGTTTCACATGCAGTACTGAACCGATTGATAGAACTGGTTCTCGGACTCTTTCTGGTTTGTGTTTTTTTTGCTTGGACGAACCCATATAACTCTAGGGTGCCCGGGTCCAGGGCGCCAGGGTCCAGGGCGCTCATGCTTCCTCCTCATCATGGGATGTCCCGACCAGTCGTGAGATGGCAGGGCCAGGCCTCTTCCTAGAGGAGCCATTTGAGGCAATGCAATTAAGAAATATGTGATGTGTGATGGATAGACCAATATACCAGCTGGTACACAGAGTAACAATAGTCAGCCTGTAAACGGCCTGTGATGGCTAATCACACTAATCACACCTGGTAGTATAATATGGACTGCATTTAGGACATAATATGGACTGAGCTCAGGAGGTACAGCGGTCGTCTCACAACCGGAAGGTTGCTGGATTGATTCCCCGGCTCATCCTAGCCAAGTATCCCTGAGCAAGACACCCTAACTGCTCTAACAAATAATTATTATATTATAAATATTATAAATTATAAATTTAAAAAAATAAACGAAAGCTTGGAGTCGCCGTGCTGCATTTTGATAGCTGATTATATACCAATATAAACGTTTATGTGCACAAAAAAACCCTAAGTAAAAGCAGGGGTTCGACAGCCTCTCTGTTTCCCGTCGGTTTCTCGCCGGGCATTTCCAATCCCCACCAACCACGTATCCGCAGCACACAACGAAAACCAAGAACCAGCAGCCTCTCAAAGCACTGTGTTGATTGGAGGACTTGGTAGACTGAGAGCAAGGCTTCAGGGCTGGGCTTAGCGGCTCCACAGGCAGCTGGGTCAACACAACAGAGACCAGTCACACTTATATGTTCGATGGCACATCTCAGTGATTCTCGGTGTTTCTCAGTGTTTCTCAGTGTTTCTCAGTGTTCCTCAGTGGCTAGAATGGCTATTGAGTGGGTGTTGATTGACTGAGGCAGATTTTGAAAAATCTGGTGCGTTCAAGAAAAACGTCACATTGTTCTTGAACTTGGGACCCTGTGAGCTCTGGGCTCTGAGCTGTGTTCTGATAGATTAGATAGATTGGAGCCTTAGGTCTTATTAGGTCAGACTTTGGCCTTGAGACTTTATACATCAAGGAGTTTCCTGGCAGCTCTGAGTCACAGCAGCCGTCTCTCTGATACAAGCTTTAAGATACCAAAAAGTGGTGTTAAAACAGTCAAACGAACATGTTCTTCAGCTCTTCACGTTAGCTGCTCCACTACTCGATCTAGAGCTTTACCCTGAACCCTAGAGGCAGAACACAGGAGCAGTTCTTCCAAGCGGCTGAAGCAAATATTAACCTTGGCGAGGACAGGGCCAGCGCCTCGCGGTGTGAGAGTGGAGACAAAACTACTTTACAATTATATTCCTCTGTGTGTTTCCGGAAGCTTCGGCTCATGCCCAAAGAGATCCCCTCTGAACCTCTGAGTGCCGTTTGCACAGGCAGCAAGTTGTGTGACCACAAGGTCGTCCAGTGAGCCACATCGAACGGAGCTTGGAGGAAAATGTCAAGCCTCTTTCTACAGAACTTTATCCCACTTGGAGTCGCAGATGGCTTCACAAGCGTACGCAAACCAGGTAATGAAACAAAGAGATTAAAAAAGAAACAGCATGAAAAGAAGGGGAAGATCTTCACATAAAATCCACTGAGGACTTACAAAATGCATATAAGAAATAAAAAAGGTGGCCTGCTGTATGGAGGCAGGTGGGGTCTGATTGATCGGAATTGATTCCACTGGAAAGGAGGCTACAGGTTCCGTCTGGGGAAAACTAGACAAGGAATAAAAACCAGTAGAGTGCTGAAGTCACAATACATTTCTTAACCTTTTCAGCAAATGCCTCAACATATAAAAATAAATACTTATATGCAAACAGCAGTGGTTATGTTCTAAGTTCGACACCAAGCTTAGAGGTCTAGGCGTGCCCCCATCCACGTGCAGCTGGAAATTGGACCTCCTGTCGGACCACCGCCAGGTGGTGAGGATGGGCAGCACCAGAGCCACTGACCCTCAACACGGGAGCCCCCCAGGGATGCGTGCTGAGCCCTCTCCTCTACTCCCTCTACACCCACGACTGCATGGCTATGCATAGCTTCAACGTCATCATCAAGTTTTCTGACGACACGACAGTGATGGGCCTGATTGCCAGCGACGACGTGACAGCCTACAGGGAGGAGGTCAGATCGCTGGAGCAGTGGTTCCAGGCGAACAGCCTCACCCTCAACGTCAAGAAGACCAAGGAGCTGATCGTGGACTTCAGGAAGCAGAGAGGAGAGCACAGCCCTATCTCCATCGACGGTGTTGCAGTAGAGAGGGTCAGCAGCTTCAAGTTCCTCGGCGTGCACATCTCCGAGGACCTCACATGGTCCACGCACACCACACACGTGGTGAAAAGGGCAACGCCTGTATTTCCTCGCCTGTATTGACTTGAAGTCAAGTCAAGTCAAGTCAAGTTTACTGTCACTTCACAGTTTACACAAGTATAAAGCAGTATAAAGCACTGTCTGACGACAGACAGCAGTTATAAAAATAAGATAAAAATAGATACAAATAGAATAAAAATGGAATAAAGTTAAAAAATAAAATAAAAATAAAAAATGCAATTTAGAAAATGCAATATATCGGCACAGAAAAGAGCAATATGTATATAGAAATCAATGTAATAAAATATACATTGTTATATGCTATACGCCCTTGTTCAGCAGCCTGATGGCCTGACTGTGGAAGCTATCTCTGAGTCTATTTGTACGGCACTTGATACTGCGGTATCGCCTGCCTGACGGTAAAAGTGAGTACAGTTCGTGGCTGGGGTGGGCAATGTCTTTTATGATGCATTTGGCCTTGACCACGCACCGCTGGTTGTATATACCCAGGAGGGAGGGGAGCTCACCTCCAACGATATACTGGGCTGTCCGCACCTCCCTTTGAAGCGCTCTCCGCTCGAGTGCGGTGCAGTTTCCGTACCAGGCGGTGATACACCCTGTAAGAACAGTCTCGATGGTGCCATTATAGAATGTTCTCAGGATGCGGGGGCCCATGCTGAATTTCTTCAGACGCCTGAGGAAATACAGGCGTTGTTGGGCTCTTTTCACCACGTGTGTTGTGTGCGTGGACCATGTGAGGTCCTTGGAAATGTGTACGCCGAGGAACTTGAAGCTGCTGACCCTCTCTACTGCAACACCGTCGATGGAGATAGGGCTGTGCTCTCCCCTTTGCTTCCTGAAGTCCACGATCAGCTCCTTGGTCTTCTTGACATTGAGGGCGAGGCTCTTCTCCTGGCACCACTGTTCCAGCGATCCGACCTCCTCCCTGTAGGCTGTCTCGTCGTCGCCGGCGATCAGGCCCATCACTGTCGTGTCGTCAGCAAACTTGATGATGACGTTGGAGCTGTGCATAGCCATGCAGTCATGGGTGACTTATGACAAGAGGGGAGGGGGAGAGAGGCTAAATATTAACGATGCAATATGGTAAAGGTGATTTGTCATTGCAGTTCTGGATTAATTACAGACTAGTCTTTAGGAGTGAGCAAGGATGTGTCTGAGAACATCTTTATGTGGGTGCATTTAGGTGGAGGGGGGGCTGATATATATTTGATCTACAATTGGGGCGGACCCTGCAAAAAAGTTTGGAAACCACTGTCCTACAGGAAAATCTTCTGTAGGCCAAAATCTTCTTTTTGGATGCATTTATTGATTTAACCACGTTGAATCAATAACCAGCATTTTTAGAAGATCACTGGGGAAGTTAGGATGTCTTATGTGATCCCCAAAACACTTGCAGGCCGGGTTCTGCAGCAGGGGCAGGGGAGGATGAGGGCTCATCTTCACGCCCCAGGCGGCCGTCGTGTGGTGCAGCAGGAGAACAGTGTCCAGGGGGCATTAAATGTTATTACATTGCCATCGTAGACATACGATTACATTGCCATGGTGGAATGTATCCTATGGTTACAGCGTGAAGCAGAACCACATGTTCTACTGCAGTGCTACACTGGGAGAAGTGAAACGTGGGGAGATGGAATTCCTGCTCACATTGTGAGCTCATATTCCTGTGCTCAGAAAGGACCTCTTACTTTATAATCTACAGAAGGAATCGCCCTGCATCAGCAGCAGTTGTGACAGGGTTAAAATCCAATACTGAAATAATTTGCACAAAAATAAAAAATTGTCTCAGGCTTATGGATTTATGGATGAATTTTTTTATAAACCGTTGGTATTCTGTAATGTATAAAGATACAGAATTAGAGCCAACCGTCTCATCCACGATGGACGTCTTCAGCTTCTTGCCATGATTCGTATCGCACTGATAAGTATTTGCACTGCACGACTAAATCTAAATTAAAAGTAGTGACACACACAAACACACACACACACACACACACACACACACACACACACACACACACACACACACACACACACACACACACACACACACACACACACACACACACACACACACACACACACACACACACACACAGGAGGAGAGAAGGCCTTAGTGCCCTGTTATTTTATTGCCCAGAGGATCCACAGACGGAGACAGTCGTCATGAGAGACGCTCTTTAGCTGCTCAGATTCTTTCAAACAACGGAATGAGGGGAAAACAGATTAATAATTTGAATTTAGCTATTGAATTATTTAAAACACAATCACATAAAAATTCAACAAACTAGGAAAGGATTGTTCTTGCCGGTGTAAGAAAACTGTCAGAGATAATATTGAATTAATAATTAAATATTGAACTCCTTTCTTCCACTGTTGCTTTTCCTTCTCCAGCGTCTCCCTTCTGCTCTCTGGGTCAATGTTTAATTCATCTCTTATTTCTCTTTGATACTCTCCATTTATTCTGCTTTGCTTCCTCCGCCGACAACTTCTGTCTAGCCATGCTTTCCTACGATACAGATCGAAGTAATATGAACACTATATTACAGTACACTCCGGTTTTATATTATTACAATCTCTATATTATTATTAATCGGATTAATCACAGAATTTTATTGTGATTAATCAGATTAAATATTTTCTATTATCTATTATCTATCTATTTTCTATCTATCTATTGACAGCACTAGTAATTATATAAAAAGGGTTTTGTTGGTTACAGGTTGATCTTGTGACCTCTTGCCAAGGACAGGTACAATAACAGATACTTTCCAATGTCAGAGCATGCATTTAAACTAGTCCTGTCAATAGATTAAAATATTTAATCTGATTAACAATAAAATTCTGTGATTAATCTGATTAATCACAAGTTTAATATAAACATATTTACGTGTAGTTTTGTTTTTTGTGGGTGGCAAAACAAATGCAGGTATGGAAGAACGAAATGCTTAAAGCAGTTAGAGATCAAGATTTTTGTTACTTTTCACTTTACTTTTTCATAGCAAAAAGGTCTCAGGGAGTGCTTAGTATTGCCCAAAACATCGATAATAACATTAATATTAAGCAGACTGCATAAATAATCTGTTAAAAAATAATGTCTGCCACAAAGTGAACATAAACAGCTTGCCTGTAAATAGTTTGCAAAGAAACATCTCATGCAAATGAATGTTGCAACAAGTAGACAACTTTAAGAAACTGAATATCAGAGCATCCTAAGTGCCGAAGTGAACAATCCTTTTTCACATGCTTAGCTGTAAAATGACATTGAAACAGTGTAAACTTTTGTGGCATAAGTCCAGTCAACAGGTTTATGTAGTCGATTGGTATTTTAACCAGTTGCTCAGACACACAAGCTTGTTTCCATTTTCCAATGAGAGAGCTGACCTCTTCTTCTGCACAATCTGCCATGCCAGAGAAAACAATCTCTGGCAATATGGGCCAGCTTACCATGGGCACCTGCGTGTGCTGACCACCACTGTAGAGGACACTCCTCTATGCCAACACTAGGCTCTATACCGGTCTAGGCTTTGGTCCTCTCCCCTCTTGGTTCTGGGAAGGCTCCTGAGGTCCTTGAATCTCGGATCCAAAGCTGTTGCTAGTTGTAGCCATGTTCTATGTTTGTGTTCTCCTTTGGCCTCTTGAGGTCCTCTGTGAATGCAGCCTTGAAGCACACTAGACCAACAGAATTAATGACTACACTTTACATTCAGATAACATCAATATGGCTTGAAATTATTTCTGAATTGCAGGAAGTTACTTTGCTGCCGTGATCATATTACGAGTGTCACTTTGTCTGTTATTTCCCACTCATTTGCAACTTGAAGAAAAGAAGAAACTGCCAAAATGCCTTTCCTCCATTTTAACAACACTTAAAGCGAACAAATGTAGTTTCCATTCGTCATCAATTAGGTGTGCTGTTACACAGAGGTAGTTGTGGTTACTTACTGATGTCCAGTAGTCTCCAATCGGTCAATGCAATACATTTAGCCTGTGCTAACTGTTCTGCTTTAGTTGTCTTTTCACTTCCATACAGTTCATGAATTGTTGCGACAACAGTTCCTCTTGAAGGCAGCTTGTAAGATGGGTCGGCTGAAGCGATCTGTAGAATGTCTTGAAGCCCCTTCCACAATACTGATAGGCCTGCAGTCCATGGCAATCCGTGTCGCAAATGCACCTGTTAGCCTAGTTGTAGTTGCCTTATTGACGGACCTGCCCTTGCTGCACTCAGCCAGCGTGGTTTGGCGAGTGTGGCTTGATACCATCGCTGTGGTAGCATCTTTGCTAATATCAGCAAAATGATACTTTGCCCAAAGATGGAACTTAAGACTTGTTGTGCTCTGATGGAAAGACAGTGCAGCGTTGCAAAGTGTACACAAAACTTTGCTTTTGTCTAAACTTCCATCTGGAAGATTTTTTAATTGAAATGTTCCGCCCAGCGCTCCGCGACGCGTCTCCTTAGTCATCCTGTTAGTTTACCGTGCCTTACTGCCTGCCTCTCAGTTCATTCCCAGGTCAACATGCGCACTGGAAATACTGAAGGAGCTGCCGTCTAAACCGGATACTTGGATTAATCTGAGTTTTAAAAAATAGTGCGCGTTAAAGTCTCGAGATTAATCACATTCATTAACGTGTTAACTTTGACAGCAATAATTTAAACTAATTAAATTTAAACTGTATTCCATTTAATAATATCATGGGTATACACACAGTTCCTTTAGATGTATTTGTTTGTATATCAATTGTTATGACTTTCATTTTGTCCCTACTCTCAACAACAATCTCACAGAGAGAGATAGACAGAGACAGAGACAGAGACAGAGAGAGACAGAGAGACAGAGAGAGACAGAGAGAGATAGACAGAGACAGAGACAGAGAGAGACAGAGAGAGATAGACAGAGACAGAGACAGAGACAGAGAGAGACAGAGAGACATAGAGAGACAGAGAGAGATAGACAGAGACAGAGAGAGACAGAGAGACAGAGAGAGATCAAGAGAGACACAGAGACAGAGAGAGACAGAGAGAGAGAGAGAGAGAGACAGAGAGAGATAGACAGAGACAGAGACATAGAGAGACAGAGAGAGAAAGAGAGAGATAGACAGAGACATAGAGAGACAGAGAGAGATAGACAGAGACAGAGACAGAGACAGAGACATAGAGAGACAGAGAGACAGAGAGAGACAGAGAGAGACAGAGAGAGATAGACAGAGACAGAGACAGAGACAGAGACAGAGACAGAGACAGAGACAGAGACAGAGACAGAGACAGAGACAGAGACAGAGACAGAGACAGAGAGACAGAGAGAGACAGAGAGAGATAGACAGAGACAGAGAGAGACAGAGACAGAGAGACAGAGAGAGACAGAGAGAGATAGACAGAGACAGAGAGAGACAGAGAGAGAGACAGAGAGAGAGACAGAGAGAGACACCTCACAGTAAACATGTTTATTTATATCATCCTTTTGTAAATGGTTGTTCATCATTCAATCCCACACCACTCCAGTTTCTCAACAAGCGTGAGTCATTGTAAGCTGAACCACCTCAGATCCTATTCAACACTCTGTGATGTGATGTGTGTGTGATGTGAAGGTGCTATCAAAAGACCACTACTGACCACCACAGAACCTTCAACATATGTACCAAACCCTCTTCTATAGCCAGTCTAGCCAGAGGCTCTGTGAACCAATCAGCAGAGCTCACTGTGCTGGTCAATACCCAATCAGAGTTTTGGGGGGCGGGTTATCATCATGCAAAGATCTATCTTGTGTCATTCATTAATTCTGCATTCCAGAAAACTTGTGAGTCATTTACTTTTAATTTATTTAGATTTGAAACTTGAGTTCCTCCTCAAAGCGTTCCAGGTGCATGACACCAAACGTAAACAGAAAGCTAGGCTGACCGTGACAAGGTGGTGTTTCTTTGGCTCGCAAAAGAAACACAGATTTTCATCATAAATGGATTAATCACAAAATATCAATTTTTCATTAAACAATGCTTCTTACCCCTCTTATCACAATCGGTTTTAATTCTGTTTGGCTTGTCTGCTCAAATTACGCACTAATAAACTGTCAACATTTTTAGTTAGGCACCTTCCTTCCTCCCCTACTTTTACAACCACCAGCCGCCACTGGTGTGTGTATGTGAGCGTGCGTATGTGTGTGTGTGTCTGTGTTTGGAGTATGGCGCCGGAGTATGGCGCCATATGAGATGGCTGCCGTGTCGCGAGATCCCGCACGACGACGCAGTTTTGTTCAGGAAGTTAGCAGCACATTTATTTATAAGATTTTTCATTCTTTCGACTCGGACGTCCCGCCCAAAGTCACAGCTGGATTATCTCCGACCATTTTGGGCACGATTACACGCAAGTGTCGCAGGAAGAAGTGAGGGAAGCGAGCCGGCATGCTAGTCAGGCTGAGATGTCGATCCGATCGCCCCCCACTACCCACCATTCTACTGGCTAATGTACAGTCTCTGGACAATAAGTTAAGCAAGCTACAGGCTCGTATTCAATTCCACTGGGAAACTAAGGACAATTGTATCATCTGCCTTACGGAGACATGGATGTCGGAGGGGGTTACCGACGCAGCTATCGAGCCGACAGGATTTTCCGTCCACCGGTCGGACAGAACAAAGGCTCTCTCCGGTAAAGATTGTGGAGGGGGGGGTATGTCTCATGATAAACAGATCTTGGTGCAACCAAAGTCATGTACATCCCCTCAAGTCTTTCTGTTCCCCGGACCTGGAGTACCTGATGCTTATGAGCCGTCCATACTGGCTACCTCGGGAGTTTACAGCGGTAACCGTGACCGCTGTTTAAATTCCCCCACAAGCCAACACGGACACAGCGCTGAAGGAACTTTATGGGGCTATCAGCGAACAGGAGTCGGCACACCCTGAGGCTGCTCTCATCGTGGCGGGGGACTTCAACAAGGAGAACCTCAAGAAGTTCTCCCGAAGTTCTACCAACACATAACGAGCAGCACACGGGGTGAGCGGATCCTCGACCACTGCTACACTCCCTTCCGTGATGGCTACAAGGCCCTCTTCTGCCCACCGTTCGGCAAATCAGACCACCGCTCTATCCAGGTACTCCCCGCCTATAGGCAGAGACTGAAGCAGCAACCGAACGCTGTGAGGGAGGTCCAATGCTGGTCGGACCAATCGGACTCTATGCTGCAGGATTGTTTTGATCGCGCTGACTGGCACATGTTCCGCGTTTCCTCGGACAATCAACATCAACGAGTACGCGTCCTCGGTCACCGGGTTCATCAAGAAGTGCATAGATGACGTTGTTCTGACCAAGTCGGTTCGGATATACCCCAACCAGAAACCGTGGATTAACGGCGATGTTCGCGCTGCCCTACACGCGCGTAACACCGCCTTTGGCTCCGAGAATATGGAGGAATACACGAGAGCCCGCTACGACCTCCGTAAGACCATCGTCTCTGCCAAGCGGGAGTATAATGTAACCCCTGGTTACTAGAGCTCCAATGACTCCAAAACTTATCTCTAACATTGAAATGAGATTTGACCAATCAGAGCGTTAGGCCCGCCTCCTACGTTTACCGTGAACTCCGGTCAATACCAGATTTTCCTTGGTCGAGTCAGGAATGACATGAGGTGTGGATGTTTAAGACATCGTCCCGTTGGTATATGATAACTATCCTCAGATTACTGATAGAAGAGAGAATACTGGTATGATATCCTGAATTGAATTAGAAAGAAGAACCTTTGTGGATATTGTGAGAAGTGTGCGAAGGGATTCAGCACACACTCGTCGAGACGGTTGCTAGTTAGCATCAGAGAAATCCTTGGTGAGTCTCAAACAAGAGAAATGTGACTATTAGAAAGTTGTGGTAACATGATAATTGAGTGTAATGTGCGGTATAACGATAGTTGGAATGTCGCAACATTGTTCCTCAAAAGCACGAGGGGCCGCTATACAGCCATGTGATGCATGACATAATGAAAAGAGTTGAACCCAGGTACAGGTTGTAAATGCACTTTATTGAATGAGACGTTGATATGCACGTATGGTTTTGTATTGCAAGGCTGGGTTTTGTGTTGGACTGATTTGGATCCTGGATTCGTCTGTTCGTCTGCTGGTTCCTTTGGACTGCATCGGCGGCGGACAGGCTGGCGAGCCTCCCACGAGAACGACCTGTGAAGTGAACAAGGACAGAGTTAAACCGCGCCTTCTACAGAGCGGTAGGATAAGCGCACTCAACGACACGTTTCCCAGGATGGATTCGTATCACTGAACTGATTTAAAGGGCCACGGACACCAAGTTCCCTGAACACATGGACAGAGTTTGACCACCATTCATGGAATGAGTGAAGTCGTTGTGTGTAAATGGATAGAGATAACTAAGTTGTAATAGGATTCAGGTTCTTTGTTAAGTACACTGCTCAGGGAAACCATTTTGTTTGTTTTATTGCTTTTGTGTTAACAGAGCTTTTGATTTGAGATGGTTTGGATATAAGGGTCTTCTTTCAAATATTAAGAGTCCTGGTTCCTAGAATTAGCTAATCCAGTTAGTTTAAGTTATAATATTGAAATAGCATATAGATAATAATTAAAATAGTATATAGATAATAATTAAAATAGTATATAGATAATAATTAAAACAGTAAATAGATAATAATTAAAATAGTATATAGATAATAATTAAAACAGTGAGTAGATATAATTAAAATAGTAACTAAAGTAGTGGAACCAGGGAAGGTTTGGGCATCAGACCCAGGGTGTTTTGTACATATTCATTCATTTTGTTTAATTCATTGTACAGTGTATTATCCTGACTTGTGGAAAGAAAATAAACCAAAGAAGGTAAGGAAGAACTGGAAAGAGAAACACATTTCCTTACCTTCAAAACATAGATCTGTTGTCAGTGCTTCATTCTTGTGCAGACCATCTCTCTTCCGAGGCGAACTTGGTTTCTTCTGATCTGGCCCAAACCCATATATAGATACCTTGTCTAGTTACTAAGCTAGTGTTACATAAAGTTGGCGAGCCAGCCAGGAGAGAGACTGTGTTTGTACAAGAGTGATCACACCACAGGAAAAGACAATCGATGATAGTAATCTAAAAGCCTTAAAATGGATATAGTGAAGGCTGAACATGTAGATATCCCTAACTCTGTCATTGTTGATGGCACTCCGCTGATTAACCCCAAAGAGCTTGAGGAAACATTAGTATCCCATGGCCCTATAAATCGCCTTTTGCTGATCGATGACCATAACTCAGAATTTCACCATCACGTCATAGTTGAGTTTAAGAGCGATGGCATCGCTATGCAGACATTAAGACCCTTACTGCCCCTAGGCTACAAGAGTCTCCGTGACGCCAATGTCACCTTTAATGTGCGTGCTTTAGATAGTGTCTACACACATGATGCTAGTAGTAGCGCCACCAATGGATACCTTGACACATTGCAAGATATAGCAAGAACAAGTGGGAGGTCTTTCCAAGAAGTACTTCAGGAGGAGTTGACAAAGATGGTCCCAGCGGGAGGGATTAATCCCCCAGCCCAAGAGCTGCCAAACTTAGAGACGGAGCCCCAGAACCTAGGGAGTGAAGCTGCTGAAGCAACCACCACCGTGGGTTCCCCGCACGCTTCCCCTGAGTGGAACCCCGAGTATGACACACCTAAAAGCCCAGCCAAGGGACTCGAGCGAACTGCAACACACCAAACCCTAGCAGGAGCAGGGAGTGGTCATGTTTCCGCGATGATCCAACCAGTTCTCTCCATGACGACGGTTAACCCTCCTAGTGTGCAAAAGATAATAGTTGAACACATCGTGAAGACTGAGGCTGCCAGGTCTCACCAAGAGATCTCTGTTCGTCTTCGAGTCTTCTCTGGGAGAAGTCCTCGTCCTAATAATGAACCCGATTATGACACCTGGCGTGCGAGTGTTGAACTCCTGATGACGGACCCATCCATCTCTGACCTGCATAGAACACAGAAAATCGCCGACAGTCTACTGCCCCCTGCCACCGATGTCATCAAACAGGTTGGTCCCAGAGCCTCACCTTCAGAATATCTTGAGCTCCTGGACTCGGTCTATGGGTCAGTGGAAGATGGAGACGACTTGGTTGCCAAGTTAATGGGCACCTTTCAAAACACTGGTGAAAGACCCTCAAGTTACCTGAATAGACTACAAATCACCCTGAGCACAGCTATCAGACGAGGTGGTATTGTGGAGGAGGAAAGAGGTCGATGTCTCTTGAAGCAATTCTGCAGAGGCTGTTGGAATCGTGAGCTGATCAGAGACCTTCAATTGGAACAGAAGAAAGCACAGCCGCCTTCGTTCGCCGAGCTGGTGTTTCTTATCAGAACAGAAGAGGATAGACACGCGGCGAAGGAAGATCGCATGAGAAGACATCTTGGCCTAGACAGGCAAGTTTCCACTGCTCCCAAGACTAGAACGGTCGTGCACAGTCAAGCTGCTCACACCTGGGAAGACTCAGAGGCCACCACCACTGAAACTGATACCCTGAGAGAACAGGTTTCTGAGCTTCAAGCTCAAGTCGTTGCCATGCAGGCACCAGCTAAACCAACGACCAAGAAGAAACCGCCAGAATCAGCTGAGGTTACTGCACTAAAGAGACAAGTCGTCGAGCTCCAAGCTCAGATGACTGCATTTCGAGTGCAAGACGATCAGATAAGGAGGAATCCACGATCAAAAGGTGTGGCGATCAAAACCGACCATGAGGCAACCGAGCAGTCATATCGTGGGGCCCCTGCTTCTTCCAGGCCCCGTCCTTGGTACTGTTTCCATTGCGGAGAAGATGGGCACATTGCTCCAAACTGTGAAGATGAACCGAACCCTGCTCTGGTTGAAGAAAAGAGGCACCAGTGTAAAGAGAGGCAGATTAAATGGGACCAGTTAAACTGCTGACGGTTTCTGTTGGAGGGCAAACAGGGACCAAGAGAAAAGAGATGCGCCCTAAAAGAACTGAACCAGTGATCAGCAAAAGTGCTCAAAGTAAATTATCTTCCATCAAGCTACCTAGAGGATTGGTAGGCATGAAGTGCACAGCTCTGATCAAAATAGGAGGAAAAGAAATCAACTGTCTCTTAGACACCGGATCCCAGGTCACCACCATTCCCCTGTCACTCTATAAGAGTCACTTGTCAACTCGCCCAATGAAATCATTGAACGACTTGTTGGAAGTGGAGGGAGCAAATGGACAGGCAGTGCCATACCTTGGGTATGTAGAGCTGAATTTAACATTCCCAAAAGAGTTTCTGGGAATTGAAACTGAAGTGCCCACATTAGCCTTAGTGGTCCCAGATATGACTAACACGCCCCAAATCCTTATTGGTACCAACTCTCTAGATACCCTTTACTCTAGCTATACACAGGAAAATGCGGGCAGTCCTCAGGCATCATTCTATGGATACCGTGCCGTCCTCAAGACCCTTAAGATACGACAGGAACAGGCATGCAATGGCAACCTGGGAAGAGTGAAGGTGAAGGGAAACACACCCGAAGTTGTACCAGCTGGCAGCACGGTGGTCCTGGAGGGACTAATCCATGTGACTGGAAGCCACACAGAAAAATGGGTCATTATAGAGCCACCATCCGAGTCGTCCCTGCCCAGTGGGTTGCTGGTAGCTAGCAGCTTGCACACCTTGCCAGATAAGCGCCCCTGCCACTTGCCTGTCCTGATCAGGAATGAAACACAGAGTGACATAGTGATTCCCCCAAGGACCGTGCTAGCTGAGATACACTCTATCCAAAGAGTGGTGGGGAAGGAGCCCTCTGCTAATCTGAGGAAATCTACTGACCAAGTGACAGAGCTAGTCAGGCCCAAGATGGAATTTGACTTTGATAACTCCCCTGTGCCATTAAAGTGGAAAGACAGAATAACAGAGCTGTTGAACTCTATGCCAGAGGTGTTCGCCCAAAATGATCTTGACTACGGCCACACTGATGACGTGAAGCATCATATCAAACTCTGTGATGAGACCCCCTTCAAACATAGAGCCAGGCCTATCCATCCTCAGGATGTGGACGCAGTGCGGAAGCACCTTCAGGAGCTGCTGGCAGCAGGCATCATTCGTGAGTCAGAGTCTCCTTTCGCATCCCCTATCGTTGTGGTCCGGAAGAAGAACAACTCAGTGCGCCTGTGCATTGACTTCAGGAAACTTAATTCTCAGACCATAAAGGATGCCTACGCTCTGCCCAACCTGGAAGGAGTTTTCTCTGTGCTGACTGGGTCAAAGTGGTTCTCTGTTCTTGATCTGAAGTCAGGCTATTACCAGATCGAGATGGAAGAGGCTGATAAGCAGAAAACCGCCTTTGTGTGCCCCCTCGGGTTCTGGGAGTTCAACAGAATGCCACAAGGGATCACGAACGCACCTAGTTCGTTCCAAAGGCTAATGGAGAAGTGTATAGGGGACCTCAACAGGAAAGAAGCACTGGTGTTCATCGACGACATCATTGTCTTCTCTGAAACCCTGGAGGAACACGAATCTCGACTAACACACGTCCTTCGACAATTAAAGGAGTACGGGCTGAAGCTGTCTCCGGAGAAATGCAAGTTTTTCCAAACATCTGTAAAATACTTGGGTCACATAGTCTCCCAACATGGAGTTGAGACAGATCCCGGAAAGATAGAGGCCCTAGAGACCTGGCCGAGGCCCACAAATCTTCAACAGCTGAGGTCCTTCCTTGGGTTTTCCGGGTACTACCGAAGGTTCGTTCAGGACTACGCTAAGATCACAAAGCCCTTGAACGACCTTACCGCAGGGTATCCTCCACTTCGGAAGAGCAGCAAGAAGAAGAAAGAGCCGGATAAACAGTACTTCAATCCTGGTGGATCTTTCGGCG
The DNA here is from genome assembly GCA_027704905.1 of Muraenolepis orangiensis. Lineage (NCBI taxonomy): Eukaryota > Metazoa > Chordata > Actinopteri > Gadiformes > Muraenolepididae > Muraenolepis > Muraenolepis orangiensis. The sequence continues at coordinate 1,539,668 of CM051021.1, read as the reverse complement.
ATAGATGGACACCACCCTGCCAGCAGGCATTTGAGACCTTGATCGAGAAGCTCACCTCTGCTCCAGTGCTGGGATTCGCTGACCCAAAACGTCCGTACATATTACATACAGACGCCAGTACCACTGGACTGGGCGCAGCGTTATACCAGGAGCAGGACGGGAAGAAAAGAGCCATAGCTTTTGCGAGCAGAGGGCTGACTAAGAGCGAAGCCAAGTACCCTGCTCACAAGCTTGAATTCCTAGCTCTCAAATGGGCTGTCACTGCAAAGTTTAGTGATTATCTCTACGGGACAGACTTCACGGCTGTAACTGATAGCAATCCGCTAACTTACATCCTGACATCAGCCAAGCTGGACGCCATGAGTTATAGGTGGTTGTCAAGCCTGTCGACATATTCCTTCAAACTTCAGTACAGAGCAGGAAGGCAGAACCAAGATGCAGATGGGCTCTCCCGACGGCCCCATGGTGATCTCATGGATGACCCAGTGTCACAGAAAGAGAGAGATAGGATCAAGCAGTTCACACTACACCATCTGATGGATATGGAGCACACCGATGTCCTTCCCGAAGTAGTGACCGCCATCTGTGAGAAACATCAGGTCTATCAACCGAATGCAAGTCTTGGGCCTCCGTACTCGCCTGTGGCTTTAGTGGAGTCCCTAGCCCTGCACACCGATGCTCTACCCAGCGGGTTCCAACGGGAAAATGAGCATGGTCTTCCGGTAATTCCACATCTGTCGGAAGAGGACTTGATGGAACGGCAGAGAGCAGACCCAGATCTTAGGGCGGTCATAGAACAGCTGCAAACTGGAGAAAAGCCTCCTCCTACCCAAAGGAGAGAACTCCCTGACATAGGCTTGTGGTTGAGAGAGTGGAATCGGTTGGAGATAAGAAATGGGGTGTTATACAGAAGGAGACAAGATCAAGGGGACCTAGTGTACCAGCTGGCGCTCCCCGCAGACTTAAGGGCTACTGTACTAAGAAGCCTACACGATGACCTAGGTCACCTAGGTGCAGAACGAACTCTTGACCTTGCAAGGTCCAGGTTTTATTGGCCAAGGATGTCTGTGGATGTGGAAGAGAAAATCAAGAGATGTGAACGTTGTGTTCGCCGGAAAACTCAGCAGGAGAGAGCAGCCCCTCTGGTGAACATCACAACCAGCAGGCCATTGGAGCTGGTCTGCATGGACTTTCTCTCCATAGAGCCTGATCGGACTAACACAAGAGACGTACTGGTGATCACGGACCACTTCACAAAGTACGCAGTTGCTGTCCCTACCCCAAATCAGAAAGCACAGACAGTGGCAAAGTGTTTATGGGACAACTTCCTCGTGCATTATGGGTTCCCTGAAAGGCTCCATAGTGACCAAGGGCCAGACTTCGAGTCGCACACCATCAAAGAGCTGTGCCGCATCGCTGGTATCCAGAAAACTAGAACCACACCATATCACCCAAGAGGGAACCCAGTGGAACGTTTCAACAGGACACTCCTCCAGATGTTGGGAACCCTGGAAAACAAGAACAAGACTCACTGGAAGGATTTCGTCAAGCCGCTAGTGCACGCGTACAACTGTACGAGAAACGATGTGACTGGATTTTCTCCATATGAGTTGATGTTTGGACGACAACCCCGACTGCCAATCGATCTGGCTTTCGGCCTACCTGTCAACAAGCCTCAAAAGTCACACTCTCAGTATGTGCACGATCTGAGAAGTCGATTGGAAGAGAGTTATAAAATTGCCACCCGGAATGCGGCAAAGACGGCTGACCGCAACAAGCGCAGATTCGACAAGAGGGTCGTGGACTCAACCCTGGAAGCAGGTGATCGTGTTCTTGTGCGGAATGTCCGGATAAGAGGGAAGCACAAGTTGGCCGACAAGTGGGAGTCTGGCGTGCATGTGGTGGTCCGACGTGCTAGCGATCTTCCTGTGTACACTGTCCGGCCAGACTCCAAAGATGGCCCCCTTCGGACCCTGCACCGGGACTTGTTACTACCCTGTGGGTTCCTACCTGTGGTTGAACCGGAAGGTCCAGCTCCAAAAAGGGGCATCCGTAGGCCTCAAACGCGACAAAACCCAGGCATCGAGGATGATGAAGAACCTGAAGACATGAGAGATCCATCTGATTCCGAGGAGGGATGTGTTTACTACTACCCGTATGGAGGAACAGTTGAGGTTGACACTAGAACCTTGTCAGACATGGAACCAGTACAGAGGGAGAGGAACCAACCAATGCAGGAAGCACGGCCAGCTATGGTTGTTCCGGGGAAGCTGCACCCCCTTCCACGTGATCCTGGGAAAGAGAGTTTACCTGAACTTGAGGTTGAAGGAGAAACCCCACCTGAGACTGAAACTGCAAGAGAGAAACCAGCTGATCCAGAGCCTGAGGGAGGCACTTCCTCATCGGGGCTAGCGGCAAAGCGGAGATGCTCATTTGAGAGGCTTTGTGAAGTTCCAGAGGATGCTCCCAGTGAAATGGCGGAAGGCCTTCCAGTGCCCTCCGACATGTCTAACAGTGATGAAGGTCCCCAAGAGCAGCAGCCTGAGGCCACTGAGGTTGGAACTATAAGAGATGAGATTGAACAAGACATCCCACGTATACAGCCCACTAGACACAGAACCCCCCCAGATAGACTGCATTATACACAATTAGGGAATCCCTTTGTGTCTTTGGTGCAGTCACTGTTCCAGGGTATAAGCTCTGCTTTCATAGACATACTGCAAGATCCCAGATATCAGTGTAGGTGTAACGGGACGTACACACCTTTGAGGGGGGAGTGTGTAACCCCTGGTTACTAGAGCTCCAATGACTCCAAAACTTATCTCTAACATTGAAATGAGATTTGACCAATCAGAGCGTTAGGCCCGCCTCCTACGTTTACCGTGAACTCCGGTCAATACCAGATTTTCCTTGGTCGAGTCAGGAATGACATGAGGTGTGGATGTTTAAGACATCGTCCCGTTGGTATATGATAACTATCCTCAGATTACTGATAGAAGAGAGAATACTGGTATGATATCCTGAATTGAATTAGAAAGAAGAACCTTTGTGGATATTGTGAGAAGTGTGCGAAGGGATTCAGCACACACTCGTCGAGACGGTTGCTAGTTAGCATCAGAGAAATCCTTGGTGAGTCTCAAACAAGAGAAATGTGACTATTAGAAAGTTGTGGTAACATGATAATTGAGTGTAATGTGCGGTATAACGATAGTTGGAATGTCGCAACATTGTTCCTCAAAAGCACGAGGGGCCGCTATACAGCCATGTGATGCATGACATAATGAAAAGAGTTGAACCCAGGTACAGGTTGTAAATGCACTTTATTGAATGAGACGTTGATATGCACGTATGGTTTTGTATTGCAAGGCTGGGTTTTGTGTTGGACTGATTTGGATCCTGGATTCGTCTGTTCGTCTGCTGGTTCCTTTGGACTGCATCGGCGGCGGACAGGCTGGCGAGCCTCCCACGAGAACGACCTGTGAAGTGAACAAGGACAGAGTTAAACCGCGCCTTCTACAGAGCGGTAGGATAAGCGCACTCAACGACACGTTTCCCAGGATGGATTCGTATCACTGAACTGATTTAAAGGGCCACGGACACCAAGTTCCCTGAACACATGGACAGAGTTTGACCACCATTCATGGAATGAGTGAAGTCGTTGTGTGTAAATGGATAGAGATAACTAAGTTGTAATAGGATTCAGGTTCTTTGTTAAGTACACTGCTCAGGGAAACCATTTTGTTTGTTTTATTGCTTTTGTGTTAACAGAGCTTTTGATTTGAGATGGTTTGGATATAAGGGTCTTCTTTCAAATATTAAGAGTCCTGGTTCCTAGAATTAGCTAATCCAGTTAGTTTAAGTTATAATATTGAAATAGCATATAGATAATAATTAAAATAGTATATAGATAATAATTAAAATAGTATATAGATAATAATTAAAACAGTAAATAGATAATAATTAAAATAGTATATAGATAATAATTAAAACAGTGAGTAGATATAATTAAAATAGTAACTAAAGTAGTGGAACCAGGGAAGGTTTGGGCATCAGACCCAGGGTGTTTTGTACATATTCATTCATTTTGTTTAATTCATTGTACAGTGTATTATCCTGACTTGTGGAAAGAAAATAAACCAAAGAAGGTAAGGAAGAACTGGAAAGAGAAACACATTTCCTTACCTTCAAAACATAGATCTGTTGTCAGTGCTTCATTCTTGTGCAGACCATCTCTCTTCCGAGGCGAACTTGGTTTCTTCTGATCTGGCCCAAACCCATATATAGATACCTTGTCTAGTTACTAAGCTAGTGTTACATAAAGTTGGCGAGCCAGCCAGGAGAGAGACTGTGTTTGTACAAGAGTGATCACACCACAGGAAAAGACAATCGATGATAGTAATCTAAAAGCCTTAAAATGGATATAGTGAAGGCTGAACATGTAGATATCCCTAACTCTGTCATTGTTGATGGCACTCCGCTGATTAACCCCAAAGAGCTTGAGGAAACATTAGTATCCCATGGCCCTATAAATCGCCTTTTGCTGATCGATGACCATAACTCAGAATTTCACCATCACGTCATAGTTGAGTTTAAGAGCGATGGCATCGCTATGCAGACATTAAGACCCTTACTGCCCCTAGGCTACAAGAGTCTCCGTGACGCCAATGTCACCTTTAATGTGCGTGCTTTAGATAGTGTCTACACACATGATGCTAGTAGTAGCGCCACCAATGGATACCTTGACACATTGCAAGATATAGCAAGAACAAGTGGGAGGTCTTTCCAAGAAGTACTTCAGGAGGAGTTGACAAAGATGGTCCCAGCGGGAGGGATTAATCCCCCAGCCCAAGAGCTGCCAAACTTAGAGACGGAGCCCCAGAACCTAGGGAGTGAAGCTGCTGAAGCAACCACCACCGTGGGTTCCCCGCACGCTTCCCCTGAGTGGAACCCCGAGTATGACACACCTAAAAGCCCAGCCAAGGGACTCGAGCGAACTGCAACACACCAAACCCTAGCAGGAGCAGGGAGTGGTCATGTTTCCGCGATGATCCAACCAGTTCTCTCCATGACGACGGTTAACCCTCCTAGTGTGCAAAAGATAATAGTTGAACACATCGTGAAGACTGAGGCTGCCAGGTCTCACCAAGAGATCTCTGTTCGTCTTCGAGTCTTCTCTGGGAGAAGTCCTCGTCCTAATAATGAACCCGATTATGACACCTGGCGTGCGAGTGTTGAACTCCTGATGACGGACCCATCCATCTCTGACCTGCATAGAACACAGAAAATCGCCGACAGTCTACTGCCCCCTGCCACCGATGTCATCAAACAGGTTGGTCCCAGAGCCTCACCTTCAGAATATCTTGAGCTCCTGGACTCGGTCTATGGGTCAGTGGAAGATGGAGACGACTTGGTTGCCAAGTTAATGGGCACCTTTCAAAACACTGGTGAAAGACCCTCAAGTTACCTGAATAGACTACAAATCACCCTGAGCACAGCTATCAGACGAGGTGGTATTGTGGAGGAGGAAAGAGGTCGATGTCTCTTGAAGCAATTCTGCAGAGGCTGTTGGAATCGTGAGCTGATCAGAGACCTTCAATTGGAACAGAAGAAAGCACAGCCGCCTTCGTTCGCCGAGCTGGTGTTTCTTATCAGAACAGAAGAGGATAGACACGCGGCGAAGGAAGATCGCATGAGAAGACATCTTGGCCTAGACAGGCAAGTTTCCACTGCTCCCAAGACTAGAACGGTCGTGCACAGTCAAGCTGCTCACACCTGGGAAGACTCAGAGGCCACCACCACTGAAACTGATACCCTGAGAGAACAGGTTTCTGAGCTTCAAGCTCAAGTCGTTGCCATGCAGGCACCAGCTAAACCAACGACCAAGAAGAAACCGCCAGAATCAGCTGAGGTTACTGCACTAAAGAGACAAGTCGTCGAGCTCCAAGCTCAGATGACTGCATTTCGAGTGCAAGACGATCAGATAAGGAGGAATCCACGATCAAAAGGTGTGGCGATCAAAACCGACCATGAGGCAACCGAGCAGTCATATCGTGGGGCCCCTGCTTCTTCCAGGCCCCGTCCTTGGTACTGTTTCCATTGCGGAGAAGATGGGCACATTGCTCCAAACTGTGAAGATGAACCGAACCCTGCTCTGGTTGAAGAAAAGAGGCACCAGTGTAAAGAGAGGCAGATTAAATGGGACCAGTTAAACTGCTGACGGTTTCTGTTGGAGGGCAAACAGGGACCAAGAGAAAAGAGATGCGCCCTAAAAGAACTGAACCAGTGATCAGCAAAAGTGCTCAAAGTAAATTATCTTCCATCAAGCTACCTAGAGGATTGGTAGGCATGAAGTGCACAGCTCTGATCAAAATAGGAGGAAAAGAAATCAACTGTCTCTTAGACACCGGATCCCAGGTCACCACCATTCCCCTGTCACTCTATAAGAGTCACTTGTCAACTCGCCCAATGAAATCATTGAACGACTTGTTGGAAGTGGAGGGAGCAAATGGACAGGCAGTGCCATACCTTGGGTATGTAGAGCTGAATTTAACATTCCCAAAAGAGTTTCTGGGAATTGAAACTGAAGTGCCCACATTAGCCTTAGTGGTCCCAGATATGACTAACACGCCCCAAATCCTTATTGGTACCAACTCTCTAGATACCCTTTACTCTAGCTATACACAGGAAAATGCGGGCAGTCCTCAGGCATCATTCTATGGATACCGTGCCGTCCTCAAGACCCTTAAGATACGACAGGAACAGGCATGCAATGGCAACCTGGGAAGAGTGAAGGTGAAGGGAAACACACCCGAAGTTGTACCAGCTGGCAGCACGGTGGTCCTGGAGGGACTAATCCATGTGACTGGAAGCCACACAGAAAAATGGGTCATTATAGAGCCACCATCCGAGTCGTCCCTGCCCAGTGGGTTGCTGGTAGCTAGCAGCTTGCACACCTTGCCAGATAAGCGCCCCTGCCACTTGCCTGTCCTGATCAGGAATGAAACACAGAGTGACATAGTGATTCCCCCAAGGACCGTGCTAGCTGAGATACACTCTATCCAAAGAGTGGTGGGGAAGGAGCCCTCTGCTAATCTGAGGAAATCTACTGACCAAGTGACAGAGCTAGTCAGGCCCAAGATGGAATTTGACTTTGATAACTCCCCTGTGCCATTAAAGTGGAAAGACAGAATAACAGAGCTGTTGAACTCTATGCCAGAGGTGTTCGCCCAAAATGATCTTGACTACGGCCACACTGATGACGTGAAGCATCATATCAAACTCTGTGATGAGACCCCCTTCAAACATAGAGCCAGGCCTATCCATCCTCAGGATGTGGACGCAGTGCGGAAGCACCTTCAGGAGCTGCTGGCAGCAGGCATCATTCGTGAGTCAGAGTCTCCTTTCGCATCCCCTATCGTTGTGGTCCGGAAGAAGAACAACTCAGTGCGCCTGTGCATTGACTTCAGGAAACTTAATTCTCAGACCATAAAGGATGCCTACGCTCTGCCCAACCTGGAAGGAGTTTTCTCTGTGCTGACTGGGTCAAAGTGGTTCTCTGTTCTTGATCTGAAGTCAGGCTATTACCAGATCGAGATGGAAGAGGCTGATAAGCAGAAAACCGCCTTTGTGTGCCCCCTCGGGTTCTGGGAGTTCAACAGAATGCCACAAGGGATCACGAACGCACCTAGTTCGTTCCAAAGGCTAATGGAGAAGTGTATAGGGGACCTCAACAGGAAAGAAGCACTGGTGTTCATCGACGACATCATTGTCTTCTCTGAAACCCTGGAGGAACACGAATCTCGACTAACACACGTCCTTCGACAATTAAAGGAGTACGGGCTGAAGCTGTCTCCGGAGAAATGCAAGTTTTTCCAAACATCTGTAAAATACTTGGGTCACATAGTCTCCCAACATGGAGTTGAGACAGATCCCGGAAAGATAGAGGCCCTAGAGACCTGGCCGAGGCCCACAAATCTTCAACAGCTGAGGTCCTTCCTTGGGTTTTCCGGGTACTACCGAAGGTTCGTTCAGGACTACGCTAAGATCACAAAGCCCTTGAACGACCTTACCGCAGGGTATCCTCCACTTCGGAAGAGCAGCAAGAAGAAGAAAGAGCCGGATAAACAGTACTTCAATCCTGGTGGATCTTTCGGCGATAGATGGACACCACCCTGCCAGCAGGCATTTGAGACCTTGATCGAGAAGCTCACCTCTGCTCCAGTGCTGGGATTCGCTGACCCAAAACGTCCGTACATATTACATACAGACGCCAGTACCACTGGACTGGGCGCAGCGTTATACCAGGAGCAGGACGGGAAGAAAAGAGCCATAGCTTTTGCGAGCAGAGGGCTGACTAAGAGCGAAGCCAAGTACCCTGCTCACAAGCTTGAATTCCTAGCTCTCAAATGGGCTGTCACTGCAAAGTTTAGTGATTATCTCTACGGGACAGACTTCACGGCTGTAACTGATAGCAATCCGCTAACTTACATCCTGACATCAGCCAAGCTGGACGCCATGAGTTATAGGTGGTTGTCAAGCCTGTCGACATATTCCTTCAAACTTCAGTACAGAGCAGGAAGGCAGAACCAAGATGCAGATGGGCTCTCCCGACGGCCCCATGGTGATCTCATGGATGACCCAGTGTCACAGAAAGAGAGAGATAGGATCAAGCAGTTCACACTACACCATCTGATGGATATGGAGCACACCGATGTCCTTCCCGAAGTAGTGACCGCCATCTGTGAGAAACATCAGGTCTATCAACCGAATGCAAGTCTTGGGCCTCCGTACTCGCCTGTGGCTTTAGTGGAGTCCCTAGCCCTGCACACCGATGCTCTACCCAGCGGGTTCCAACGGGAAAATGAGCATGGTCTTCCGGTAATTCCACATCTGTCGGAAGAGGACTTGATGGAACGGCAGAGAGCAGACCCAGATCTTAGGGCGGTCATAGAACAGCTGCAAACTGGAGAAAAGCCTCCTCCTACCCAAAGGAGAGAACTCCCTGACATAGGCTTGTGGTTGAGAGAGTGGAATCGGTTGGAGATAAGAAATGGGGTGTTATACAGAAGGAGACAAGATCAAGGGGACCTAGTGTACCAGCTGGCGCTCCCCGCAGACTTAAGGGCTACTGTACTAAGAAGCCTACACGATGACCTAGGTCACCTAGGTGCAGAACGAACTCTTGACCTTGCAAGGTCCAGGTTTTATTGGCCAAGGATGTCTGTGGATGTGGAAGAGAAAATCAAGAGATGTGAACGTTGTGTTCGCCGGAAAACTCAGCAGGAGAGAGCAGCCCCTCTGGTGAACATCACAACCAGCAGGCCATTGGAGCTGGTCTGCATGGACTTTCTCTCCATAGAGCCTGATCGGACTAACACAAGAGACGTACTGGTGATCACGGACCACTTCACAAAGTACGCAGTTGCTGTCCCTACCCCAAATCAGAAAGCACAGACAGTGGCAAAGTGTTTATGGGACAACTTCCTCGTGCATTATGGGTTCCCTGAAAGGCTCCATAGTGACCAAGGGCCAGACTTCGAGTCGCACACCATCAAAGAGCTGTGCCGCATCGCTGGTATCCAGAAAACTAGAACCACACCATATCACCCAAGAGGGAACCCAGTGGAACGTTTCAACAGGACACTCCTCCAGATGTTGGGAACCCTGGAAAACAAGAACAAGACTCACTGGAAGGATTTCGTCAAGCCGCTAGTGCACGCGTACAACTGTACGAGAAACGATGTGACTGGATTTTCTCCATATGAGTTGATGTTTGGACGACAACCCCGACTGCCAATCGATCTGGCTTTCGGCCTACCTGTCAACAAGCCTCAAAAGTCACACTCTCAGTATGTGCACGATCTGAGAAGTCGATTGGAAGAGAGTTATAAAATTGCCACCCGGAATGCGGCAAAGACGGCTGACCGCAACAAGCGCAGATTCGACAAGAGGGTCGTGGACTCAACCCTGGAAGCAGGTGATCGTGTTCTTGTGCGGAATGTCCGGATAAGAGGGAAGCACAAGTTGGCCGACAAGTGGGAGTCTGGCGTGCATGTGGTGGTCCGACGTGCTAGCGATCTTCCTGTGTACACTGTCCGGCCAGACTCCAAAGATGGCCCCCTTCGGACCCTGCACCGGGACTTGTTACTACCCTGTGGGTTCCTACCTGTGGTTGAACCGGAAGGTCCAGCTCCAAAAAGGGGCATCCGTAGGCCTCAAACGCGACAAAACCCAGGCATCGAGGATGATGAAGAACCTGAAGACATGAGAGATCCATCTGATTCCGAGGAGGGATGTGTTTACTACTACCCGTATGGAGGAACAGTTGAGGTTGACACTAGAACCTTGTCAGACATGGAACCAGTACAGAGGGAGAGGAACCAACCAATGCAGGAAGCACGGCCAGCTATGGTTGTTCCGGGGAAGCTGCACCCCCTTCCACGTGATCCTGGGAAAGAGAGTTTACCTGAACTTGAGGTTGAAGGAGAAACCCCACCTGAGACTGAAACTGCAAGAGAGAAACCAGCTGATCCAGAGCCTGAGGGAGGCACTTCCTCATCGGGGCTAGCGGCAAAGCGGAGATGCTCATTTGAGAGGCTTTGTGAAGTTCCAGAGGATGCTCCCAGTGAAATGGCGGAAGGCCTTCCAGTGCCCTCCGACATGTCTAACAGTGATGAAGGTCCCCAAGAGCAGCAGCCTGAGGCCACTGAGGTTGGAACTATAAGAGATGAGATTGAACAAGACATCCCACGTATACAGCCCACTAGACACAGAACCCCCCCAGATAGACTGCATTATACACAATTAGGGAATCCCTTTGTGTCTTTGGTGCAGTCACTGTTCCAGGGTATAAGCTCTGCTTTCATAGACATACTGCAAGATCCCAGATATCAGTGTAGGTGTAACGGGACGTACACACCTTTGAGGGGGGAGTGTGTAACCCCTGGTTACTAGAGCTCCAATGACTCCAAAACTTATCTCTAACATTGAAATGAGATTTGACCAATCAGAGCGTTAGGCCCGCCTCCTACGTTTACCGTGAACTCCGGTCAATACCAGATTTTCCTTGGTCGAGTCAGGAATGACATGAGGTGTGGATGTTTAAGACATCGTCCCGTTGGTATATGATAACTATCCTCAGATTACTGATAGAAGAGAGAATACTGGTATGATATCCTGAATTGAATTAGAAAGAAGAACCTTTGTGGATATTGTGAGAAGTGTGCGAAGGGATTCAGCACACACTCGTCGAGACGGTTGCTAGTTAGCATCAGAGAAATCCTTGGTGAGTCTCAAACAAGAGAAATGTGACTATTAGAAAGTTGTGGTAACATGATAATTGAGTGTAATGTGCGGTATAACGATAGTTGGAATGTCGCAACATTGTTCCTCAAAAGCACGAGGGGCCGCTATACAGCCATGTGATGCATGACATAATGAAAAGAGTTGAACCCAGGTACAGGTTGTAAATGCACTTTATTGAATGAGACGTTGATATGCACGTATGGTTTTGTATTGCAAGGCTGGGTTTTGTGTTGGACTGATTTGGATCCTGGATTCGTCTGTTCGTCTGCTGGTTCCTTTGGACTGCATCGGCGGCGGACAGGCTGGCGAGCCTCCCACGAGAACGACCTGTGAAGTGAACAAGGACAGAGTTAAACCGCGCCTTCTACAGAGCGGTAGGATAAGCGCACTCAACGACACGTTTCCCAGGATGGATTCGTATCACTGAACTGATTTAAAGGGCCACGGACACCAAGTTCCCTGAACACATGGACAGAGTTTGACCACCATTCATGGAATGAGTGAAGTCGTTGTGTGTAAATGGATAGAGATAACTAAGTTGTAATAGGATTCAGGTTCTTTGTTAAGTACACTGCTCAGGGAAACCATTTTGTTTGTTTTATTGCTTTTGTGTTAACAGAGCTTTTGATTTGAGATGGTTTGGATATAAGGGTCTTCTTTCAAATATTAAGAGTCCTGGTTCCTAGAATTAGCTAATCCAGTTAGTTTAAGTTATAATATTGAAATAGCATATAGATAATAATTAAAATAGTATATAGATAATAATTAAAATAGTATATAGATAATAATTAAAACAGTAAATAGATAATAATTAAAATAGTATATAGATAATAATTAAAACAGTGAGTAGATATAATTAAAATAGTAACTAAAGTAGTGGAACCAGGGAAGGTTTGGGCATCAGACCCAGGGTGTTTTGTACATATTCATTCATTTTGTTTAATTCATTGTACAGTGTATTATCCTGACTTGTGGAAAGAAAATAAACCAAAGAAGGTAAGGAAGAACTGGAAAGAGAAACACATTTCCTTACCTTCAAAACATAGATCTGTTGTCAGTGCTTCATTCTTGTGCAGACCATCTCTCTTCCGAGGCGAACTTGGTTTCTTCTGATCTGGCCCAAAACCATATATAGATACCTTGTCTAGTTACTAAGCTAGTGTTACAATAAGGACAGAGTGGAGGAGAAATTCAAGAGCCACGACGCGAGGGGTATGTAGCAGGGGCTACAGACGATAACGAACTTCAGAGGGAGAACCAGTTGTGTAGAGAACTCCTCTACCTCCCTCCCAGGAGAGCTAAATACTTTTTTTGCTCGGTTCGACGTGAACGGTAGCCCGCTGAAGCCAGCGCCGCCTGAGGAGACCAGCCTGCTGAACATCTCGGAGGCGGATGAGCGCCGCACCTTCAAGCGGTTGAACATCCGTAAGGCGGCAGGCCCCGACAACATCCCGGGCCGCGTCCTCAGAGCATGCGCAGACCAGTTGGCAGGAGTCTTTGCAGACATCTTCAACCTCTCCCTGTCCCAGGCTGTTGTTCCCGCGGTCTTCAAGATGTCCACCATCGTGCCTGTCCCTAAACAACCCAACGTAACATGCCTGAATGACTATAGACCTGTAGCCCTCACCTTGATTGTCAGCAAATGCTTCGAGAGGTTGGTCAAGGGCTTTATTTGCTCCGTGTTACCTGCCACATGGCAATTTGCATATCGTCAAAACAGATCCACGGACGACGCAATTGCCATGGCCCTCCACACTGCCCTTTCCCACCTGGAGGGAAATAACTGTTATGTGCGAATGCTGTTTGTGGACTACAGCTCAGCGTTCAACACGATAGTTCCTGCCAAGCTCGACACCAAGCTTAGAGGTCTAGGCGTGCCCCCATCCACGTGCAGCTGGATACTGGACCTCCTGTCGGACCACCGCCAGGTGGTGAGGATGGGCAGCACCACCTCAGAGCCACTGACCCTCAACACGGGAGCCCCCCAGGGATGCGTGCTGAGCCCTCTCCTCTACTCCCTCTACACCCATGACTGCATGGCTATGCACAGCTCCAACGTCATCATCAAGTTTGCTGATGACACAACAGTGATGGGCCTGATCGCCGGTGACAACGAGACAGCCTACAGGGAAGAGGTTGGATCGCTGGAGCAGTGGTGCCAGGAGAACAGCCTCGCCCTCAACATCAAGAAGACCAAGGAGCTGATCGTGGACTACAGGAAACAGAGAGGAGAGTACAGCCCTATCTCCATCGACGGTGTTGCAGTAGAGAGGGTCAGCAGCTTCAAGTTCCTCGGCGTGCACATCTCCGAGGACCTCACATGGTCCACGCACACCACACACGTGGTGAAAAGGGCCCAACAACACCCCCGCATCCTGAGAACATTCTATACCGGCACCATCGAGAGTGTTCTTACAGGGTGTATCACCGCCTGGTACGGGAACTCTACCGCACTCGAGTGCAGAGCGCTTCAAAGGGTGGTGTGGACGGCCCAGTATATCGTTGGAGGTGAGCTCCCCTCCCTCCTGGATATACTGTATACAACCAGCGGTGCGGACTCCCAACTTCCCTCTCCCTGGCAACATGGACCAGCTCTGACTGGGGAATTCTGAGGCGTTCCGAGGCCAGTGTGGAGATGTAATCACCCCACCTGTACCTCGGTCTGCCCCGTGGTCTCTTCCCAGTTGGAAGTGCCTGGAAAACCTCCCTCGGGAGGCGACCAGGAAGCATCCTTACTAGATACCCGAACCACCTCAACTGGCTCCTTTCTACACGAAGGAGCAGCGGCTCTACTCCGAGTCTCTCACGAGTGACTGAGCTTCTCACCCTATCCCTCAGGGAGATACCAGCCACAAACCTTTAAATCATGTAAACTGAAGCTCTAAACGAGCTCAGGGTAAAAACCCAGTTAAATACACACACACATACACACACACACACACACACACACACACACACACACACACACACACACACACACCTTGTGTGACTGGTAGTCAGTCACCAGTGAATGGAGGCCCACTTAGTGAGAGCGTAACTATCATGGCTGCGCTCCAAAATCACCCTCCTGGAGATGAACAGACAGACAGACAGACAGACAGACAGACACGTGAGCCAAACGACACACACACACACACACACACACACACAGACACACACACGCAGACACTCTCTCACTCTCTCTCAATGTATAAATATATATATATATACTGTATATATATATATATATATACTGTGTATATATGTTTATATATACTGTATATATATGTTTATATATACATACATATATATATATAGAGAGAGAGCGAGAGAGAGAGAGCGAGATAGAGAGAGAGAGAGATAAAGATATATATTAACTGTCATGTTAAACAGCAGGTATTTAAGGCATTTATATAAATTGTACTAACTTTTAACAAGCGGGCCACATTCTCCCCTCGGCTAACCGTAGCATCGGAGCCACCGGCAACGCTTCAAATGGAACCTTTTGATATGCAAAGTGAGTGAACATAATGTTTTTTTATAGACTGGTGAAGCGGGGGTTTTGTGTGAAATTCGTAAGAATCTGGTTTGTTCCGCTGGAGGAATATTAGCAGGAATCCAATCACACTCTCAGGCGATGATGAGAGAACACTTTGTGGCTTTGAACTCAGGGTTCCGTCTCTCTGGCTGTCAGCCCCCTGGCTCAAGGGTAACTCACCAGGCTAACGCCAGCCAGTCCATGGGTCTGAACAAACCCCATGGATAGATTACATTACAATCAGAATAAGGATTCACCACATGCCATTAGTATTCACCACGCACGCACGCACGCACGCACGCACGCACGCACGCACGCACCAAGACACACACACCACTACACACACACACACCACTACACACACCACTACACACACACCACACACACAGGCATACAAGCATTGTGATGAAACCTGAGTACACACACACACACACACACACACACACACACACACACACACACACACACACACACACCAACACACACACACACACACACACATAACACATTTAAGTTCTTCAAGAAGCCACTGGCAATTAAAACATCCACGGGGCAGAACCGAGGGAGAGACGCAGAAATCCGCCTCTTTAAGCGATACCTACGTCACACGGAGGAAGGAGGCCTATGACTTCCTGCTTGACCATCTGCAAGGACTGGTAAAGGCTGCCAAAGTGGTGCAAGGCCAGTGGAAACAATGGGTCTTTTCTGGGCAAAGTGGGAGGGAAGAGTGCAGTGACAACACAGATGAGAAGCTGACTAACATCAGGGCAAAGTCATTTGTGTTACCAAATAAAATGTGCCACAAGGCACTTGGTCTAGGCTACATAGTTGACGACCAGCTCCATGTCATGACTAAAATGATCTTCTAACGCAGAAAGCAGAAGATGCCACTTGGCCAAGATCTGCAGCAAGAACAAATCAGAGCCCGGACGCCAAACCCACTGACGCAAAGAGAGCTGCTCAGCCAGGTATCAGGGCTATTCGATCCCATTCGACTTGTGACTCCTGCTAAGCAGAAGGGAGTTATTCTGGTATGGAGAGCATTCCATGAAGTGAAAAGTGATGGTTTTTGCCGTCAAAGACACTTGGGACATGTCTCTCTCAGAAAGCCTCAGGGAAGATTCGATTGACCTCTTTGAACAGTATGTCTAGCTTGGAAGTGAAGCACGAACTCCTCCATGCTTTACAGGCAAGCCATGGGTAATCACATTCTCTGATGGAAGTGAGAATGCATATGGATACGGAGCTATGTAGCTAAGGTGGAACTCTGTTCAAGGCATTCATTAGGCTGGTGGAGTCCAAAGCCAAACTAACTCCCTTGGATCAGAAAGGTGATGCAGTGAAGGAAGAAGTGTGCGGAGCAATGTTTTCCTGCCGTTTTTTTCCTTTGAGCTGCACAGCCGAATCCAGGTTGAGAGGATCGTACCATTTTGTGGATAGCCAAACAGTAGTACAGCGAGAAAGCTATGGCTTTCAAACTTTCTTTGCAAATCGAATCGGAGAGGTGCACCAAGGATTGGTGGAGGATTCCTAGACTGCAGAACATTGCTGACATAATCACCCAAGGTGCCAACCCTCAATAACTGGATAAAGGCTCAGAGTGGTAGGATGGGCCGAAGTTCTTGAGTTTGCCAGTGAATGAGAGGCCAATGAAGTCAGCTAATGAGATAGTGACCTCTGCCAGAGAGAACATAAACAAGTTGCAAAAGAAAGCCTTTGTTGCTGCACTGCCAAGAGCCAAGGTGATGAAGCAAGAACCAGAACCAGATCAGGACAAGAAGAAACAGGCCCAAATGGAATGGAGGAGACCGGCTGCAGGATCAGACATCCAGTGTCTTGTAGAAGTCAAGTGGTTCAGTACTTTAACCTGTCTGGTTAAAACAGTTGCGTGGATCTGGAGGGTAGCGAAGAAGTTCGGTGGACAGAATCAAGCCATGAGGTGGTCAAGCCATGAGGAGTCCAAAGTGGGAGGCAGTTCCCTCAGTTCCCTCAGAAAACGAGAAGATGCCTTAAGAGAATTTTTTCTTGCAGCACAAGAGGACGCAACACTCTCAAGCACCACCGCAGACAGGCTAGTAGTCTATAAAGACAAAGACTCTGGACTGCTGGTTTGTGGTGGCCGAGTACAAAGTTTCAGGGAACATCAAGTAGGTGTTCCCATTTTGCCATATGATGCATGGGTTTCCACACTGTTGGTTCGCGAGGCTCACAACGATGGTCATGATGGAGTGGTTGGAACCTTGCTGAAGATGAGAAGGAAGGCCTGGGTCATAAGGGGGAGAATAATTGCCCAGAAAGTTGTTGACTGTAACGGAACCTGCTGCACCGTTTGAGTTCATAACTGTAGCCCTCTTCGGCCCCTACCAAGTAAAAGATGATGTCAAGAAAAGAGTAACCCAGAAGGCCTGGGGGCTGTCTTTTGCTGTATGGCCAGCAGAGCCAACCACATTGAGCTGATGAACTCTGTATCCACTGAAGGGTTTCTGAGGGGATTGAAAGTGAAAGCAGAGCATCCAGGCTCTGTGATGCAAAAGGAGAAGATCCAAGCCGACTTCCTTCACAGGGATGTCAGACGGTTGGTCGAGGAGCAGATGTTAAATTCAAGCCTGTAATACAACTTGGATTTGGTGAGTAGACTCCATTTTTTGCCAGGTTTTTCTTTCAAAGTGGCGAGTTTCCATTGAGTCCATGGGAAGATCGGGTGGCAGGTGTTATGTCAAACTATAAATTTGAGATCACATTTGCATTTATAAAATAAAATGATGAGTATGTTATGTGGCCTCTGTAAACCCAAATAGTGGGCTTGTTAACACATCATACATTTTAAACTCACCTTTGATGCTGCGCCTTTGACTGAAAAATGCAAACAGGCCATTTTCCGTTATTTTTTCAAATTTGCCAGGGGCCACTTAAATATGGGCCACGGGCCGTGGTCGGCCCACGGACCGTAGTTTGGACACCCCTGCTAAAAACCGTGTCACCACAGAGTGCCAGCCGACGCTGGGATATTGCACTGCATTCCGTAGACATATTGAGATACGCCAAGTTTCTCGGTGGCTTGGCGTGTGCGTGTGTATGCACGACCCATATGTCATCTTTACCGTGGCCATGCCCGGAGGCTGAGGAACACAAGGGGAGTGGGGGGGGGGTGAGGTGTGTGTGTGTGTGTGTGTGTGTGTGTGTGTGTGTGTGTGTGTGTGTGTGTGTGTGTGTGTGTGTGTGTGTGTGTGTGTGTGTGTGTTGGGGGGTCTGACTGTACCTCACTCCCGAACACACGCTCACAGCCACCCAGGAGTCTGGGTGTCCACGCACATCTCCGTGGTAGAAGCAGCAATCCTGAAACAGAGAGAGAGAGAGAGAGAGAGAGAGAGAGAGAGAGAGAGAGAGAGAGAGAGAAAAAAACAAAGCGGTCGTTGTTCCAGAAGAAGAAGAAGAAGAAGAAGAAGAAGAAGAAGAAGAAGAAACACTCACAGACGTCACGCCACGAGGATAACAGACTCAGACGCCACGAGAGAGAGAGAGAGAGAGAGAGAGAGAGAGAGAGAGAGAGAGAGAGAGAGAGAGAGAGAGAGAGAGAGAGAGAGAGAGAGAGAGAGAGAGAGAGAGAGAGAGAGAGAGAGAGAGAGAGAGAGAGAGAGAGTTAGATGGGAAGGTGGGGAGCAGAGAGCAGAATAAATACCGCCTCATCTCTCATCTCTTTGAAGGAAAACATTAGCAAGGCTATAGAAAATGATAATGCCAGCTAGCGATGGATTAATTCTGTGTGTGTGTGTCTGCATGTGTTTGTGTGTGTGTGTTGTGTGTGTGTGTGTGTGTGTGTGCGCACATGTCAAGATTCAAGATTCAAGATGATGATGATTCAAGTACAATGGATGATGATGATTGCCAAGAACAATAGAATGCTTTCTCCCCATTCCCTCCCACAGTATGAATTACAATACTACAATACTACACACTACACACTACAATACTATACTATACTATACTATACAATACTATACTATACTATACTATACTATACTATACTATACTATACTATACTGTACTAAACTATACTATACTATACTATACTAAACTATACTATACTGTACTATACTAAACTATACTATACTATACTAAACTATACTATACTAAACTATACTATACTATACTATACTAGACTATACTTTACTAGACTATACTTTACTTTAATTAAACAATTATTATATTATTCAAAATTATTATTTATATATATTTTTTAAGTTTTGATAAAATGCATATCTACAGACGGGGAGAATTTGCACAAATTAAACTAGCATATTGTGTTAACTTCTCCAACCCATGTTAGCGTTGGGCCAATAGAAACTCTGATGTGATTGTGATACATCACGACAATCATGACTCATTCACTGCAATCAATGAACCATTTCTGCTGCTGCGTAGCTCTGCTTATTAGCCATCCCGCTAGCTGGCGAGCTAAATACAGATCAATATTTCAGTCAGTCCAGTCAGTCCACTTCGTCAAGTCACGCTCGTCAAGTCCAAACAAGCTAAATTGAGAATATTAGGAGCTTTCTGCCAATGATTTGAGTAAGGAGCAATACCATCATTATATGAAAGTCAGCCTTAGACTGGTCATTTTAAATGTCTTGGTTTATTAGGACTATGCCGCATCTGGTTACTGTTCATAACCATAGGACTTTGTATTGTTACTGTTGTTACTCTTCATATTGTTACTGTGCATAGTCATAGGACTATGTCTTGTTACTGTTCATAGTCTTAGGACTATGTCTTGTTACTGTTCATAAACATATGTCTTGTTACTGTTGTTACTGTTAATCTTGTTACTGTTTATAGTCATAGGACTATGTCTTGTTACTGTTCATAGTCTTAGGACTATGTCTTGTTACTGTTCATAGTCTTAGGACTATGTCTTGGTACTGTTCATAGTCATAGGACTATGTCTTGTTAGTGTTCATAGTCATAGGACTGTGTCTTGTTACTGTTTATAGTCATAGGACTATGTATTGTTACTGTTCATAGTCTTAGCACTATGTCTTGTTATATGTCATAGTCATAGGACTATGTATTGTTACTGTTCAGTCATATGACTATGTCTTGTTACTATTTGTCTTGTAACTGTTCATAGTCATAGGACGATGTCTTGTTACTGTTCATCTTGTTACTGTTCAAAGTCAAGTCAAGTCAAGTCAAGTTTATTGTCACTTGTTTACACAAGTATAAAGCAGTGAGTGAAAATCTTATGTGCAATACCCAACGACAGACAGCAGTTATAAAAATAAGATAAAATAAAAACAGAATAGAATAATATAAGTAAAAAAAGTATAAAAACTATAACTATAACTATAAAAAAGTTAAACAAAATTAAAATGCAATTTATAAAATGCAATATATCAGCACAGAAAAAGAGCAATATGTATATAGAAATCAATGTAATAAAATATACATTGTTATATGCTATACGCCCTTGTTCAGCAGCCTGATGGCCTGACTGTGGAAGCTATCTCTGAGTCTATTTGTACGGCACTTGATACTGCGGTATCGCCTGCCTGACGGTAAAAGTGAATACAGTTTGTGGCTGGGGTGGGCATCGTCTTTTATGATGCGTTTGGCCTTG
Source organism: Muraenolepis orangiensis (assembly GCA_027704905.1). NCBI lineage: Eukaryota > Metazoa > Chordata > Actinopteri > Gadiformes > Muraenolepididae > Muraenolepis > Muraenolepis orangiensis. Next base: position 1,519,230 of record CM051021.1, on the reverse strand, counting down.
GCCACGCACCGCTGGTTGTATATATCCAAGAGGGAGGGGAGCTCACCTCCAACGATATACTGGGCCGTCGGCACCACCCTTTGAAGCGCTCTGCGCTCGAGTGCGGTGCAGTTCCCGTACCAGGCGGTGATACACCCTGTAAGAACACTCTCGATGGTGCCGGTGTAGAATGTTCTCAGGATGCGGGAGCCCATTCTGAATTTCCTCAGACATACTGAGGAAATACAGGCGTTGTTGGGCCCTTTTCACCACGTGTGTGGTGTGCGTGGACCATGTGAGGTCCTCGGAGATGTGCACGCCGAGGAACTTGAAGCTGCTGACCCTCTCTCCTGCAACACCGTCGACGGAGATAGGGTTTTGACGATATGCAAATTGCTATGGGTCCAGCGTGGCAGGTAACACTGAGCAAATAAAGTCCTTGACCAACCTCTCGAGGCATTTGCTGACAATTGAGGTGAGGGCTACGTCTATAGGTCACTCGCTATACGTCATTCAGGCATGTTACCTTGGGTTGTTTAGGGACAGGCACGGGTGTGCCTGGGTATGCCTTCTACATAGTCATAGGACTATGTCTTGTTACTGTTGTTTCTGTTAATCGTGATACAGTTCATAGTCATTGGACTATGTCTTGTTTATGTTCTTAGTCATAGGACTATGTCTTGTTACAATTCGTCTTGTAACTGTTCATAGTCATAGGATTATGTCTTCTTATTGTTCATAGTCATCGGACTATGTCTTGTGACTACTGTTACTGCTCATAGTCATAGGACTATGTCTTGATACTGTTAATTGTGTTACTGTTCAAAGTCATAGGACTATGTCTTGTTAATATTGTTACTGTTCATAGTCATAGGACTATGTCTTGTTACTGTTCATCTTGTTACTGTTCAAAGTTATAGGACTATGTGTTGTGGCTCTGGTTCTGAAAGCTTTTAGGATCAACAACTCAACAAATATAAATGCAGTGAAGTTGAGTCAAAATCCAATTTGAATAAAAATACCATCTGTTTAAAAGTATATAACTGGCATTAACATGATTGACATGTATTGACATGTATACATGTGTTTCTGTTTATTACTTGAAACAGGTCTGAAGTATTAAGGTTGAACATTTTTAGAATACAAATAGTTCCAATGGAATCTAAGCGTACGAATGGTAATAAGCGTATGTTAAATCTATGTTACGTTTTTGAGGGGGTCCTTGGACATTTGCTAGCCCCAAAAAGTTTTGAGAACCCCTGCGCTAGAGATCGAGCTCAGTTGAAATCAAAGCCTCCGATTCTGACGTCCGTCCCATTTAAAATTCCTCCAGAGAATAACGTTGTCGACTCGACCACAGCCGTTGGCCAGTCAGTACCGTCCACCAGCTCTCCCCCCATCCAGTAATTGTGACCTCATAAAACTAGGTGCGAGAGGGATCCATTTATGACTATTCCATCCGGCTTGGCCCGGTGGAGCGTGAAATTAGCTAATTTAATTCAGCGCTCCTTTACAGATCCCCTGAGAAGACACAAAGAACTATTGTGTGACGGACCACTCGGCCCTCTAAAAGGCCAGCGACGGGCTCGGTTCAGACACCACTGACCACGGAGGAGGAGGAGAAGCTTAAGCCTTAAGAAGGAGAAAGAGCCCTGAACAACCAGCTTGAGAGCTCCAGCTGAAGGCGGATGACATGTCCCCTGTTCCACGGTGGGAGCTGGACCACTGGAGCTGTTGACACGATGGATAGAAGACAACACACTCAAACACCGCCATTACTCTAGTCCCGGGGATGAGGAGAAAGAAAGTGGAAATTTGGTTTTGATTTAGTTTTAATGCCCGAGACGATTGTAGTACAATTAAAAGTTATTATTTTTAATTCACTATATAATCTCTCCATTTAAATATGGGAGACATTTCAGTTATTTTTGATGCTCTTCCAAGGCAGCAAATAGACTCACAGAGCCATGTGGTTTTTCTCTCTCTCTCCTCTCTCTCTGTCTCCTTTCCTCTCTCATGACTGCTTCTGTCTCTTGGTAGGGTTGACTTTGTTAGGGTTTGGTGTTGACAATTGACCATAAGGGTTGTAATAGACGGGGCTGCTACATGCTAGTAGACTGGCTTCTTTAAGGCTAGGATCCACAGGTGTGCAGCCATAGAGTAATCAGTCTGACTGGGGCCAGGTGAGGCTGCTTCAAACCAGACGGAAATCAGTCTGACTAGGGCCAGGTGAGGCTGTTTCAACCAGACTCTAATCAATCTGACTGGGGCCAGGTGAGGCTGCTTCAACCAGACTCTAATCAGTCTGACTGGGGCCAGATGAGGCTGCTTCAACCAGATTCTAATCAGTCTGACTGGGGCCAGGTGAGGCTGCTTCAACCAGACTCTAATCAGTCTGACTGGGGCCAGGTGAGGCTGCTTCAACCAGACTCTAATCAGTCTGACTGGGGCCAGGTGAGGCTGCTTCAACCAGACTCTAATCAGTCTGACTGGGGCCAGATGAGGCTGCTTCAACCAGATTCTAATCAGTCTGACTGGGGCCAGGTGAGGCTGCTTCAACCAGACTCTAATCAGTCTGACTGGGGCCAGGTGAGGCTGCTTCAACCAGACTCTAATCAGTCTGACTGGGGCCAGGTGAGGCTGCTTCAACCAGACTCTAATCAGTCTGACTGGGGCCAGGTGAGGCTGCTTCAATCAGACTCTAATCAGTCTGACTGGGGCCAGGTGAGGCTGCTTCAATCAAACTCTAATCAGTCTGACTGGGGCCAGATGAGGCTGCTTCAACCAGACTCTAATCAGGAGACTCCAGTAGTGTCCCAAAGTGTTTTTTCATTTTGCCGATGAGCTCACTATATATGTATCCTCTACATTGAACTACTATAGAGGGAGTAGGGAATGAGGGAAGGATTTCACTGTATAGTCCTCTACATTGAACTACTAGAGAGGGAGTAGGTAGTAGGGAATGAGGGAAGGATTTCACTATATAGTCCTCTACAATGAACTACTAGAGAGGGAGTAGGGAATGAGGGAAGGATTTCACTATATAGTCCTCTACATTGAACTACTAGAGAGGGAGTAGGGAATGAGGGAATGATTTCACTATATAGTCCTCTACACTGAACTACTAAAGAGGAAGTAGGGTGTGTGTGTTTGTGTTTATATAACACAGCCTGTAACTATGGGTCAAAATCCAATGGATCATGGCAGAGATGCACATGATGACAATACATTGACAGATGATCCCTTAGTGCACATGTGTCAAACTCAAGGCCCGCGGGCCACATCCGGCCCGTGAATGAATTATCTTTGGCCCGCATGACAAAATCTATTTACTATTAGAGCTGGCCCGCTGGTATATCATACGCGCCACCATAATACTACAAATCCCATAATGCACTGCCCGTGCGTCGGCACGTCAATCACAGGCCCGCGTCAATCACAAGCGCCCCCACTCGTTCATCAGCACTTCTGTCAACTTTCATCCCTCTCCCCACAAAATGGCTAAACGAAAGGTGGACTTTGAAAACAGGGGTTTTCAAGACAGGTGGGAGGCACAGTACATGTTCGCTGATGTAAAGGGCAAAGCTGTGTGTCTTCTGTGCGGAGACAGTGTGGCTGTAATGAAAGAATACAACATAAAAAGACACTATGAAACGAAGCACCACGACAAATACAAGCATCTTGGCACGACACAAAGGCTACAGAAGGTAGAAGAATTAAAAATAAGTCTGGTGTCACAGAAGGCTATGTTCACTAAAGCCAAATCACAAAGCGAGGCTGCTGTTAAGGCCAGTTTTATTGTGGCAGCAGAGATTGCAAAATCATCCCGGCCCTTCACGAGGGGGAATTTGTCAATAACTACATGATTAAAGTTTGCGACACCGTGTGCCCAGAAAAAAGGCAAGCATTTTTAAATGTGAGCCTGAGCCGAAACACCGTTGTGTGACCGTGTTCGCCACCTTGCTGCCAATCTCCAACAACAGCTTGTGGGAAAGGGAAAAGCTTTCATCGCGTACTCCCTTGCTGTGGATGAGAGCACCGACACTTCTGATACTGCCCAGCTGTCAATTTTCATCCGTGGAGTGGACTCAAGCCTGTGCGTAACAGAAGAGTTTTTTTGATTACGCTCAATGCATGGCACAACTACGGGGAAAGATCTCTTTGAAGAGGTGTCCAGATGTGTAGATAAAATGGGGCTGCCGTGGGATAAACTTGTTGGACTGACAACAGATGGAGCGCCTGCGATGTGCGGTCAAAAGAGTGGATTGGTGGGGACGATCCGAGAAAAGATGCAGGATGAAAACGTCACAAGTGAGCTGACAGCTTATCACTGCATCATACACCAGGAATCGTTGTGTGGCAAAGCCTTGAAAATGGAACATGTAATGAGCATCATAACACGAGCGGTTAACTTTATCAGAGCCAGAGGTTTAAATCACCGCCAGTTCAAGTCTTTTCTGGCGGAGTTAAATTGGGATTATGGTGACTTGCCCTATCACACAGAGGTGCGATGGCTAAGCCAGGGAAAGGTGCTGGAAAGATTTTTCGAGTTGCGTGAGGAGATCTGTGAGTTCATGGAAAGCAAAGGGAAAGACACATCAGAGCTCCGAAATAAAAAGTTTTGTGGATGTGACCGTGGTGTTCTTCAACAGGGGTCTGGTGAGCGGAAATATCCTTCAAAAGTTGGAATGTCACAAATCAGTTCACCTGTCAAACAACCCAAACCAGCTCACCTGTCTATCAACTGGACTCTCAAGTCTCAAAGCTATGATGCCGTGACCTCCTGACAGCTCTGTTACGGATCATTAGCGCCTTATCAGTGCATGCACCAAATTAATATCCACCAGCAACTCTGACCAACCCCACTCCACTGGTTCCTTATATACAGCTTACCAGGGTCTCTCAAAATACTGTGTCTAATGGCCTTAGTCATAGTGATGTCACTCCCTGTGTATCATGGCTGAAATCATAGTGATGTCACTCCCTGTGTATCATGGCTGTAATCATAGTGATGTCACTCTCTGTGTATCATGGCTGCAATCATAGTGATGTCACTCCCTGTGTATCACGGCTATAATCATAGTGCTGTCACTGTTGTGCCCCCGCGCTCTAATTGATCCCAGGTGTTTCCCATCATAATCAGGCCGGCTGAGGCCAATGAACACCTGGGATCTTCCCTACTTAAGGCTGTCGAAGACCGACGTCAGTGCTAGACCATTGCGCACCTTACTGAGAACATTATGGCTCCAACCCTCCCCCCCCCCCCCGCTCCAAGGACCCTCTCCGCGTTCCAGCCTCTGGACCATCTCCCTGCGTCGACCACACCTCGTAACCTATGCTACCCTACCTTTGCTGTGTTTTTGATTGTGGAGATTTTTCATTACAGACATTTTCCGTTGTTTTGGTTGTCCTATGTCTCTTCTTCTGGGTTCTCTGGCACATTTGGCTCACCGGTCTCGTTGGGTCTTAACAGAATGGTCTAGCCTAAATTGAGCCAAGCCGGGAACCCAGAAGCAGGGAGCTTCCAGGCTAGCTCTCTGTGTCTCCAGTCCCTAGCTTCCAGGCTAGCTCCTCGTGTCTCCTGTTCCTAGCTCCCAGGCTATCCCTGTGTCTCCTGTTCCTAGCTCCCAGGCTAGCTCCCTGTGTCTCCAGTTCCTAGCTCCCAAGCTAGCTCCGTGTCTCCAGTTCCTAGCTCCCAGGCTAGCTCCGTGTGTCCCCAGCTCCTAGCTCCCAGGCTAGCTCCGTGTGTCCCCAGCTCCTAGCTTCCAGGCTAGCTCCGTGTGTCCCCAGCTCCTAGCTTCCAGGCTAGCTCCCCGTGTCTCCATTTCCTAGCTCCCAAGCTAGCTCTGTGTGTCCCCAGCTCCTAGCTTCCAGGCTAGCTCTGCGTGTCCCCAGCTCCTAGCTTCCAGGCTAGCTCTGTGTGTCCCCAGCTCCTAGCTTCCAGGCTAGCTCCTCATGTCTCTAGCTCCCCGCTTCCAGGAAAACTCCTTGTGTCGCTAGCTCCCAGTCTAGCTCCGTGGCTACGGCAGCACCTCGTGGTTTCCGAGCCCATTGTTTTCCCGGGCTGGTTCCACATCTGCTCCGTGGCTACACCTGCTCCCGAGGAGGACCCCCACCCGCTCCCGATGAGGATCCCCCCCCCACCTGCACCCCAAGGAGGACCCCACCGTCTCCCGAGGACCCCTTCCTGTCTCGCGGACCCCTCTCTGCCGAAGACCGATGTCGGAGGCGATATCCGGAGAACCCGGGGCTATCGGGCGGTCGTCCGGTGCCTCCCCTCAGGGGGGGGGATACTATTGTGCCCCCGCACTCTAATTGATCCCAGGTGTTTCCCATCATAATCAGGCCGGCTGAGGCCAATGAACACCTGGGATCTTCCCTACTTAAGGCTGTTGAAGACCGACGTCGGTGCAAACCATTGCGCACCTTACTCACTTTACCCCCCCCCCCCCCACTCCAATGACCCTCTCCGCGTTCCAGCCTCTGGACCATCTCCCCGTGTCGACCACACCACGTAACCTATCCTACCCTGCCTTGTTGTGTTTTTGATTTGTCAGTAAACACATTTTCCGTTGTTTTGGTTGTCCTGTGTCTCTTCTTCTGGGTTCTCTGGCACATTTGGCTCGCCGGTCTCGTTGGGTCTTAACAGACACTCCGTGTATCACGGCTATAATCATGGTGATGTCACGCGGAGATGAACACGCCGCGTTCCACACAAAATGTCTTCCAAACTCATACGGCACAGGTTTACGTCAAGTTTATGTCACAATTGTACATCACAAGTTTATGTTCACATCACGAGTTTGTCACAATTGTACATCACAAGTGTATTTCACAAGTTCACATCACGAGTTTGTCAAGTGTACGTCACAAGTTTGAGTCACAAGTTTACATCACAAGTTTACTTCACAAGTGTGAGTCACAAGTGTACGTCACACATTTACGTCAAGTTTATGCCACAAGTGAATTTCACAAGTCGTCTGTGTGGTGTTTGTATGTGTGTATAGTAGTGATTTATTTCATTGTAATGAAGCATCAGGTGGGAGTGTTTTGAAGTCATCAAGGTCGATGTGGCATCTTTCAGTGAAACCGTTTTCTTTCATTTGATTTGTGAAATGTCGTGAATTGTGAACAAAAGCATGAATACGAGTAATCAGATTTTTGATCGCGATGGTTTAGTGCAGTCTCACTGACTAATTCTACCATAGCACCGTAGAGAGTTGTACGGATGCACAGCATCCGTACAACAAGGACTACCAGGTTTAAGGATAGTTTTTCAACTACTGAACTGCTTAGAGTGATGCCACTTTCATAACATTACACTATCATACTTTCTGGACTCATCACAGTTACTGCACTGTATTCATGATGCTGCTGCACTACTGGCACTTTAAAATTCTTTTAAAGATTTTTGTACATTCAACACAACTCTTTTTTTGTACATTTTTATTGTACTTCATATATATTATTTATATTGTTATGGTATTGTTTTGAGATGTATACTGTGGGAGGGAATGGGGACAAAGCATTCCTATGTACCTGTTGCAGTTGGCCAATAAAAATATCTTGTATCTTGTGTCTTGACAAAAATATCTGAAACTCGTAACGTACGTCTAGATTTTGCGGTCTTTAGCAGCGACCATGATGATAATATAGAGTAATCCCTTAACTTTGTTTGAGTCTCTTGCACCACAGCAATCAGTAAGCGGATCGATTTGAATGCATCTAAAGAAACCGCATTCTTCGTCACCACGGCGATGATGATCTATTTACGATGGTTATTTCGATTTCAACTTCTGAAACGTTGACAACCCACAGGCCTAACTATTTAGTTTCCCCCCAGCAGCAAGATAACTGCTGCAAGGCGGGAAAAACATTCGCTGCTGGAGAGCAGACGGCAATGATGGCAAACTGCTTTTTAGCTTCATTTGAAATAACATTTTGGTATCAAAAATAAGCATTTCAAGTGGCTCTTGTCACATAATATCATTTCCCGACCATGATTGGTCTTTTAAGATTGTAATAGGCACAGACCGTTAGACCGTTCCACAAAAAAGTCTGGTTGTCCCTGAATTAGCAGTAAGGAACGCCCTAAGTTGTGTTCGGCATGTACCACCTCATGATGACCTGGCATGGACCTGCAACACGGAGGTCATGCTGAAGAAGACACACCAGCCTCTACACACACACACACACACATACACACCCACCCACACACACACACACGCTCTTTCTTCAGTTTTCTCATGCCGTTTGCCAGTTTATATGTGACCATCTGTGGTCATTCAGCTCAACTCTTTCAGACCGACGAAAATCAGACTTTTTAACAGCCAACCCGACCTTCAACACACACACACACACACACACACACACACACACACACACAGGCTACTCGTTGCATCACTGACACAAACAGAGAGAGAGAGACAGAGCGAGAGCGAGAGAGAGAGAGAGAGAGAGAGCGAGAGAGTAGTATCTATACATGAATATTATAGTATTATATATGCACAACACATGGTCAGAGATCTACACCATGTTTGGTATCTATACATGTATATATTAGTATCATATGCACAGTATATTATATATACATGTTTGTTATAATCTGTATAGTATCTACACATGTATATTACAGTATTATAATCAGTATAGTAGCTAAACATGTATATTACAGTATTATAATCTGTATAGTAGCTAAACATGTATATTAAAGTAGTATAATTACATACGTACATAAATCCATAGGTACACAACTTATAAAATTGACACAGATAAAATAACACAACCACAAGTATGACCCATATATATGCTGATAATATCCTTGGCTGATGAATGGTTGTACCAGTTTGATTGGCGGTGATTATGTGCAGTTAGTACTATGAGTAGACAGAGAGGAGAGAGAGTCTAGAGATGTCTACATCACATCCAACAGAAACTACACGACCGCAGACCAGACAAGGTGAAGGACAAACATTCCTGTTTCAGAACACAGCAGAGAACAACGCCACAGCAAACACAACGCCTGCCTGTGAGTGTGCGTGTGTATCTGTGTGTGAGTGTGTGTGTGTGTGTGTGTGTGTGTGTGTGTGTGTGTGTGTGTGTGTGTGTGTGTGTTTGCTGTGTTTGTCAAAACGGGGTTGAACAAACACGTGTTCACAGCTTGCCACCAAACTGTTAAGCGGTCAGCACTGGACCAACCCTGGAGCTGGTGTTGGTCCTTCACACACACACACACACACACACACACACACACACACACACACACACACACACACACACACACACACACACACACACACACACACACACACACACACACACACACACACACACACAAGAGGGGTCCGCGTTTAGAAGGTCACATTGTAGACAGATTGACCTGGGGGGCCTTTAGAGACATGGACAGACACAAAGAAAATAAAGAAGAGGCTTAGCTCAGGTGTGTGTGTGTGCGTGTGCGTCTGTGTGTGTGTGTGTGTGTGTGTGTGTGTGTGTGTGTGTGTGTGTGTGTGTGTGTGTGTGTGTGTGTGTCTGTGTGTGTGTGTGTGTGTGCGTGTGTGTGTTTGTTTGTTTGTGTGTGTGCGTGGGTCAAGTTAAAACATCTGCAGTGTAATTTGGGTCTGAACTGTACTTTTCCACTGTGTTTCTTTCGTTATTTTAGTGAGTCTCACTATTATATTACTAGTATCACTATTACTTCCAGAATCCTATTGTTATTCACTGCATTGCTGTGAATGTGCGTGCATACGTGACGCGCATTTGTGTGTGTGTGTGTGTGTCTGTGTGTGTGTGTGCGCCTGTGTGTGTGTGTGTGTGTGGTGTGTGTGTGTGTGTGTGTGTGTGTGTGTGTGTTGCATCAGCGGTATGCTGGTGAAAAAATGGGAAGATGGAGAGGAGAGAGAGACACCATCACTCTCTCCTTGACTCGCAGCCAGCGGCGGGATTAGAGCAGATTAACCAAACAAAAGCTCTTTATTGATTATAATCAACGATTAGAGCACCGTGTGAGTGGGGGGGAGTGGTCCAATATTATTACAAGTATTTGCCAGGATAGTGATATATATATATGTATATATATATACACATATATATATGTACATATATATTTCTTCATTAAAGCCCAAAAAACAACAGCCTGTCTCTGTAATCTGGGCTCTCATTAGGAGTGTGTTTAGACGGTGGTTCTCAGGGCAGATGAAAGCTTTCCCTGAGTGTTAATTCAGTGTGTTTCTCTCTCACCTCATCAAACACTTAATCTTCACACAGCCTCAATTCCTGATCTCACAATGCGGATGTACAGCCTCCGTCCCTCGGCCTCGTACACACCCCTGTGGCTGGCCTCTGAGGTTGATATCTATAACTTAGTGGATGTAAGTTAAGTAAGATGTCCTCATTGACTCATCCCTGATTCTTTATGGCATGTTTGAATTCACAGTCGCTTTGTGTAAAAAGCTAAAACTAGAGTGTCTCTCACACACACACACACACACACACACACACACACACACACACACACACACACACACACACACACACACACACACACACACACACACACACACACACACACACACACACACACAGTCAAACAATGAGAACAACAACAAGCCAGAGTATAAAGAGTTTTTAAATATTCATATTCACTCATTATTATGATGTGTTATTAAAACATAATCAACCATTCCTGCACATTTAGCATTTCCCATACAAACTTCACCAGCCACAAAATAAACAACAAAAGAAAATCACATCTTTTTTAGGGGCCAATTAAAGCAGCACTGACTGACTGACTGTGTGACTGACTGACTGACTGACTGACTGACTGACTGTGTGTGCCGTCTAGAAGCCACACAAAGCTGTCCAGGCTGGTTTACGTCAAGGCCAGACGGCTCCTTTACCGCCGCTCTGAAGCCAGACGACAACAAACCAAGCAGCAGACCCCCAAAGTCTGACTGTGTGTTTGAGGTCCCTGTGTTTTAACTGCATGAGGAGGGGGACATTTACAAAGCCTTGCATCAGCTGGCATTCCTACTGAGACTCTCTCTCTCTCTCTCTCTCTCTCTCTCTCTCCTCTCTCTCTCTCCTCTCTCTCTCTCTCTCTCTCTCTCTCTCTCCTGGCCTACTTCTCTTCCAGGGTATATGGGAGTGGTATATTAATCAGAAACAGAACAACTTCTCCCCCCATCACTAGACCAGTGGTTCTTCTTTGTCAGGGGTAACCAACCGGTCGATCGCGATCGATCTTCAAAGCCTTCACTGTCGACCCCTAGCATTTTCACATTTTCAAATTTTAAAAAAAAGTTCATGTTTTGGTTGGTTGTTTTAACAAGCTTTTTAGACCTAGCTCTGGCTTGTTGATTTGAATCACGCATAGGTCATTTTACAAACTCCAAATGGTTATTTGATATGCTGAGGTCTATGAATGGCTGCATGTAATTGTGGGTGGGGTTAAAAAAAAATCATATCTTAACGGTCATCTTGATAAAGTAGTAACTTTAAACTGTGAATTAAAGTCAATTCAATTTGCGCAAAAGCACTCCAGCACCATCTTTATTGGACGAACCAGTCTCTGGAGATGTGATCCTTCACGCAGATGAGTCAGTTTTCGGAAGTCGAGGAACGAGGAGTTTGAGCAGCTGTCCGACGATGTTATTGGACTTTGGGTTCCTTACCGATCTGACCGCAAATCTCAATGACCTTAACCGAGAATTGCAAAAGAAAGACCGAGGGCTTGGTCACATGATTAGCGCAGTGGAGGCATTCAAAGTGAAGCTCAGTTTGTGGACCACTCAGTTAAGACATGCAAGGCTTCCCATGCACTTCCCTGATCTTGAAAATGTGTCACAAAACTTCACAGTCAAAACTGCTTTTCATCCTGAACAATTCTGCGCCCATTTGAACAAACTGACAGATCAGAATTTGGCGCTCGATTTGTGGAGGTACAAGATATGGGGCAAGTAGTTGATTTGGTAGCATTGACATTGAACAGCTCCTTCGCGTAGAAAGGAGCCAGTTGAGGTGGTTCGGGCATCTAGTAAGGATGCTTCCTGGTCGCCTCCCGAGGGAGGTTTTCCAGGCACATCCAACTGGGAGGAGACCACGGGGCAGACCGAGGTACAGGTGGGGTGATTACATCTCCACACTGGCCTGGGAACGCCTCGGGATCCCCCAGTCAGAGCTTGTCGATGTTGCCAGGGAGAGGGAAGTTTGGAGTCCCCTGCTGGAGCTGCTACCTCCGCGACCCGATTTCGGATAAGCGGGAGAAGATGGATGGATGGACATTGAACAGCTGTCAGTTAAAATGCAGGAGGTGTTTACATTACCTACGGGTGTTGACATGGAGATAATTGCAATTCAAAGTGACATTGAATTGAAGACCAGAGCAAGAGACCAGGGGTGCGTTTCCCGATAACGTTGTCTCTTAGCGTGTTACGAAGACTTGAAAGGTATACCTTACTAAAGTTGTTTACTGTTCTACGTGTGTTCCCCGAACTATCCCTTAGGAGGTTGCTTAAGGTATACCTTCTTACGTCCGACGTTAGTAGATGAATGTGCTGAAATCGATGGCTCGAGAATCGACTATTCACTCCATGTAGCGACTGCTTCACCGCGTTATGAGAGGATGTGGTGTTCTTTATCAATAAAAAACTGCAGGAATACTAAAAAATATTGCATTTATCATGACTGAGAACATATTCATAGAATTTAAAACTTACAAACTCAATTATCAAACCGTAAATATAATGATTGCCTAAAGGTGGCACGAGCCCGCCGCCTCAGATTGTGATATCAAGCCTCTTCCCGCTACACCACCTCAGAGTGAATCAAGCCTTCCGCACACACTCAGCAAATTACGCCACCTACCACACCTTACACCTACACCATATTTGGCAAGAAAAGGTTGATTTAAATCATTTTTAGATCATTGTCATGGTGCCTTAAATAACTTTGCAATTAGGGTTGATTAACCAGCAGCCCCATCACATAACTGGTGTAGTTCACAATTCTCTCTGATTGGCTGACAATTTCAATAAAAGCGCACCAACAAGAAATTAACATTAGATATGTCAGGGCAAAAACATCGCAAAAAGCGGTCCGCCAGCTTCACCAATGTGGAGATGGAGGTCATGCTGGATGAGGTGGCGCTGAATCGTGAAGCACTGTTTTCGAGTTTTAGGAGTTTAAGAGGCGATTTCATGTTCAATAAAGTGCAAAATGTATCCACCGTAATGTACAATTTCTGCATGAAAACATTCCCATTAATGTGGTATTTTTGTTGTATATTATTACCGTTATGAACTACAACTGTAGAATTATAAGTGTACATATTGATTCACAGATTGAAATTAAACTAGGTCAGATTTCAGCTGATTTCAGAGGCTTGCGGGTCGGAACAGTGGTGGCCACTAGCGGAGAGAGCTGACAACATCGCTAAGGTAGAGTTAAGAGAGGTCCAGACCTACCTTACGAAAGTGTCACTTACGGAAGGTATACTTAGCTAAGAACGTTTCGGGGAAACACGGCGAAACGTTAAGGTACAGCTTAAGGTAGAATTTACGAACGACGTAGCGTTAAGAAGGCTTCGGGAAACGCACCCCAGGACTTTTGGTCACTCGTGAGTAGAGAGAGGTATCCACTGATTGTGAATGTGTCATGTGTGCTTAAACTGAAGGCCTACTTTGGCTCCACATACTAATGTGAGTCGTATGATTGACACACATCTTAATGACTGCCTCAGGCTGGCAATCACTAACTATCAGCCAGAAAATGTTCAGTCACTGCAGTCTCATTAAAGGCGGGCTGATAGAGCAACTTGAGAGTTGAAAAGATATTGTGAGATTAATTAAACAGAGAAACGTAATATGGATTGCATTGAACTGTAGGCTAATGTCTGTAAATGTGAATATTATTAATTTAACTGAGGAACTATATATTGTGCACTGTAAATATGAATAGTTTGTATTGAACAGATATGCCTACTGTAAATATGAATGTTGTACATTAAGCAGATACTGTGAATAGTTTGTATTGAACAGATATGCCTACCTTAAATATGTGCGTGCATACGTGACGCGCATGCGTGTCTGTGTGTGTGTCTGTGTGTGTGCGCGCCTGTGTGTGTGTGTGTGCGCGCCTGTGTGTGTGTGTGTGTGCCTGTGTTGTGTGTGTGTGTGTGTGTGTGTGTGTGTGTGTGTGTGTGTGTGTGTGTGTGTGTGTGTGTGTGTGTGTGTGTGTGTGTGTGTGTTGCATCAGCGGTATGCTGGTGTAGAAATGGGAAGATGGAGAGGAGAGAGAGAACGTCCGCAGGCTTGTGGAAAAACCACTGGACTCTCAGGACAAAGGGGCGTGGCTTTTCTATTATTAGAATAATATTTGTTAATCAGAGCTGTATATGGCTAATTAAAATGGTAAACGCAGGTTTGAGACAGAAGTGGACCGTGCTGACTTTAGTTGATGAAATTGGCTTGTTGAAAAAGGACACTGAAGGACGATAAAAACTTCAATACTTTGTGGCGGGAAATTCACAAATTTGCAAAAACATTTAATCACGACAACAATCAGATATTGCTCAGGAAGCGTCCCGATTCTCCCGAATGCGATCCGACAGAGATCAGACAGTGACCGGACGGTGAACCGACGCTGACCGAAGACAATCGTTAGATTGTCAAAGTATTGAATCGTTAGATTTCTCCAAATCACGCCCATTCATCACGACAGCGTCCCGATCCACAGGACACCGTCCAGACAACACAGGACATTGTTACCATGTTGATCTGATACAGCAGAATCTGTCACGACATAGTCACGATTGTAATCCGACTAGACAAAATCGGCTGAGTTTCCCGAATGTTACCTCATGTTACGGGACGCATTAACCCGTTCGGGAGAGCTTGGCTGACCTCTCGGACCTTTCCCGATCCGTAGGACTCTGTTACGAACGTATACGACTGTGTTCAGACAGTGATAGGACATTCCAGATCATTCAGGATAGTAATCAGACTTTTCCCTTTTCGTGACGTAGCGCTGTCTGATCTTAAACGGGAGCCATAATCGGCAATGTGTGACTGAGGCGAGAGAGACAATCACATTTTACGACAGGCTACAGGCTCAATATAAAACAAAGTAGGCCTATAATCATGTGTGGTGTGGTGTGTGTGTGTGTGGTGTGTGTGTGTGTGTGTGTGTGTGTGTGTGTGTGTGTGTGTGTGAGTGTGTGTGTGTACGTGTGTACGTATATGATATTGTGCATGCGTATGTGTGTACATGTGTGCACGCGTGCATGCATGTGTGTGTGTGTGTGTGTGTTGTCGAGTGCATGCGTGTGTGTTGTTGAGTGCGTGTGTGTGTGTTTTGTGGTGTTGGATACACATGGCGATACGTGCAGAGAAGAGTTCTCAACGGTTCTATTCATTATTATTGTGAGCTCATAATTCATATAAGAGTATTGACTTGCTCCCTTGAAGTCATCGTGTCTCTAATGTTACATTGGGCTGTAGAGCCTGAAGAACTAACGTTGCATGTTTGTCAGACACAGCCACTATCTTAGCATGGTCATTCATATTACACACTGTCATACACTATCTTAGCATGGTCATTCATATTACACACTGTCATACACTATCTTAGCATGGTCATTCATATTACACACTGTCATACACTATCTTAGCATGGTCATTCATATTACACACTGTCATACACTATCTTAGCATAGTCATTCATACTTAAATGCAGAGAATCCTTTCGCTGTACTGTACTTGTGCTGTACACAGACACATTTGAATAATTATTATTATTATTATATAGTGTTTAATTGTAGGAAACTCATACTGCGGGAGGGAATGGGGAGTAAGCATTCCATTGTACTTGTTGTAAATGGCAAATTTAAACAATCTTGAATATTGCAAAGGCTCAAAATCATGCGCTCTTCAGGAAAACCCCGTTGGACATGTGAACTACCGTCTCTCCCCCTCCCAGCGGTCTCACAAATTGTGTAATCAAGGGATTAGGTGAGGATGCTTTGCCTGTGGTCCCGCTCACACACACACACACACTGGCCTCCCTCTGTGTGGCTTCACGGGTTCACGTGTCAACAACAACAACCACAACAACAAGGACCAAACATCAGCCAGAGAGAGAGAGAAAGAGACAGAGGACAGAGAGAGAGAGAGAGATAGAGAGATGAGAGAGAGAGAGAGAGAGAGAGAGAGAGAGAAGGACAACAGAGCAGAGCGTATGTGGGTGTAATGTTGGGGGTGGAGGGTAACCTCTGTTGGTCTTGAACCAGCACCCCCCCTGTGGTGCAGCCTGCTAATTCCGATTAGCCTTAGCCTCTCCATCCCACCCAGAGGAGTACCAATGAACCAGTCTGGGTCTCCTGTCCACAGCAGCAAACAAGCAGCGGTTAAAGCTCAGCCTCTCGGTGTTGCCGTGGTGACGTTTCCATGGGGACCACACTGTCCAAGAACAAGCCACAGGATGGTGGAATGGTGGCTGAGAGGAAGCCAACAGGAGAGGAACTCCTGAAGTGAACCTGGACCTCTGCTCTGCTCAGTGCAACGCTGCTACAAAGCAGAGAAGCACAGTTTGCTGGGCTTGTGTTGATATAGAATACATGGAGAGCTTCAGAGGTACGGGTGGAAACTTTGGGTCTTCTGGAACTTTAATATGACTTCAGGAGCAGGCAGCCGTCAAGAAAGAAAGTCATTTAAACTGCTAAGGACATGAGCGAATTGTATCTAGGCATATATATATATATATATATATATATATATATATATATATATATATATATATATATATATATATATATATATATATATATATATATCGGGCTTGGGAACAGGAAGGTTGCCGGTTCACGTCCCTGAAACACCTGGGCATGGCCGAGGTAATTCAGACAATGATAGGACATTCCAGATCATTGAGGATAGTAATCAGAATTTTTCCCTTTTCGTGTCGTAAAATAGCTGCCCACTGCTCCTAATACTAGGATGGGTTAAATACAGAGTAACTCATTTCTCTAACTAATGTATGCGAATTAAAGAAGATTCAATCCTCCAGATTTAGATGCATATATATATATATATATAATATATATATATATAATATATATAATATACTGTATATATCGCTGAGAGTTAATGAACATGACAGGTGGCCGGGCTAAATTAAAAAGCGTACAAATGAGCAAAAAGATAGTAAATTTGGTGGTAAATAATTGATTTCAGCCATCTCTTCTACACGACCCCATCCTCCAATTCACATCTCTTTGCCCTCTTTCTATCTCACCCCTCCATCATCCTGCTGGTTCTCTCCTATCTCCATCTGAAAGTGGGTCAAGACCTCCCAGACGCCCAGTGAGATCTGGTTCTGGGTCGTTTGGTCGCCACCGGTCTTCACCCAGTGGACTGAAGACAGACAAGCAGCAGAGGAGCAGCAGAGGGCAAGATTACAGATTACAGATGTTTCTATTCTCCATATGCAACAAGTACAATGGAAGCTTTCTCCCCATTCCCTCCCTCAGTATGAATTTCCTATAATTTAACACTATATATTATACTATGTAACTATACTTACTATACAATACTATTGTCACAGTTCCGCATTCATGTCTCCTCGCTTCCACAGCACTCGCCCGGATAGAAACGCCCCTATCACATCGAATCTCACCCGCAGCTGCAGCGCATCACAGTTAACGCTCCTATTTAGGCCTCCCCCCGCACACTCACACTTCGCCAGATTGTTCCTGATGACACAGACTCTCCAGCGTTTACCAAGACTGATTCCCGTTACTGATCCTGCCTGCCTGGGACCTGCCTGCCCCGCCTGTCTCCCGATCCTCAAGCCTGTCCCCGACTACGCCTCCGCCTGTCCACGTCTGGTTGGTCTGCCCTACCCGGTTCCTGATCACCTGCTCGACCTCGACTACGAGAACTTCCTGAAGAAGTTGCCATTTGCAACAATGCTTACTCCCCATTCCCTCCCGCAATATGAGTTTCCTACAATTAAACACTATATAATAATAATTATTCAAATTTGTCTGTGTACAGCACAAGTACAGTACAGCGAAAGGATTCTCTGCATTTAACCCATCCTAGTATTAGGAGCAGTGGGCAGCTATTGGATATACAGGGGAGCAGTGTAGGGGGTGCTTTGCTCAAGTGCACTTAACCTGATGTTTCAGGGATATGAACTGGCGACCTTGCGGCACACAAGCCAAATCCTTACCCACTGAGCTACTGCTACTGAGCTACCGATACCTTTCTATGTACTATACTTATACTTATACTATACAACACTATACTATAACAATACTGTACACAATAAAAATAACATAGTGACTGATGGATGATATGTACATGTGCAAAAATAATTTAAAAAGCATTTTTACACCTTTCCTTAATTTCCCTCGGGATAAATAAAGTTATCTTGAATCTTGAATCTTGAATTGAATTTTAAAGTGCCAGTAGTGCAGCAGCATCATGAATACAGTGCAGTAACTGTAATGAGTCCTGAAAGTCCTGAAAAAGTTTGATAGTGAATGATTGTGTAATGTAATATGAATGACCATGCTAAGATAGTAGCTGTGTCTGACAAACATGCAACGTTAGTTCTTCAGGCTCTACAGCCCAATGTAACATTAGAGACAAGATGACTTCAAGGGAGCAAGTCAATACTCATATTGTAATTATATGAATTATGAGCTCACAATAATATTGAATGGAGCTGTTGAGAATGTTAGGACACAACGAGACCGGCGAGGGGGGGGGGGGGGAGGGGGGGGGGCCATAATGTTCTCAGTAAGGTGTGCAATGGTCTAGCACCGACGTTGGTCTTCAACAGCCTTAAGTAGGGTAGATCCCAGGTGTTCATTGGCCTCAGCCGGCCTGATTATGATGGGAAACACCTGGGATCAATTAGAGCGCGGGGGCACAACAGTATCCCCCCCCCCCCCTGAGGGGAGGCACCGGACAACCGCCCGAGAGCCCCGGGTTCTCAGGATATTGCCCCCGACGTCGGTCTTCGGCAGAGAGGGGTCCGCGAGACAGGAAGGGGTCCTCGGGAGACGGTGGGGTCCTCCTCGGGAGCTGGTGGGGGGTCCTGATCGGGAACGGGTGAACCAGCCCGGAAAACAATGGGCTCGGAACCACCAGGAGCTGGTGAGGTCCTCGAGGGAAGTGTAGCCACGGAGCAGATGTGGAACAGCCCAGAAAACGATGGGCTCGGAACCACGAGGGGCTGGCGTAGCCACGGAGCTAGCCTGGGAGCTAGGTAGCTAGAGACACAAGGAGTTAGCTTGGAAGCGGGGAGCTAGAGACATGGGGAGCTAGACTGGAAACTAGGAGCTGGAGACACAGGGATCTAGCCTGGGAACTAGGAACTGGATACACAGGGAGCTAGCCTGGGAGCTAGGAAATGGAGACACGGGGAGCTAGCCTGGGAGCTAGGAACTAGAGACGTGGGGAGCTAGCTTAACTCGGGTAGTGTCCCGCTCCCTGCTTCTGGGTTCCCGGCTTGGCTCAATTCAGGCTTGACCATTCTGTTAGGACCCAACGAGACCGGCCAGCCAAATGTGAGCCACGCCCCTTTGTCCTGAGAGTCCAGTGGTTTTTCCACAAGCCTGCGGAGGACGTAGAGCAGTGGTAACCAACCTTTTCAAGCCCATGATCACTTTTTATTCCAAAATGTAAGCCAAGGTCTACCAATCCGATATCTTCAAAAAAAACCACTTAGGAGTAAGACCATTGTAAAAGTTCATTGTCATATTTATTTTTGCAATCAATTTCCGTTCAACAGGCTCAATGTACGTGCATACATGCACACAGAGAAAGATACAGTTATGCACAGTTATCTGTTCAATGCACAATATTCATATTTGAGGTAGACATATCTGTTCAATACAAACTATTCACAGTATCTGCTTAATGCACAAAATTCATATTTATGGTAGGCACAGTGCACAATATATAGTTCCTCAGTTAAATTAATAATATTCACATTTACAGATCCTCTCCGGGAACCATCACCTTATCGTGGTGGAGAGGTTTGTGTGTCCCTGTGAACCTGAGAGCTGTGTTGTCTGGAGCCTAGTGCTCCTGGTAGGGTCTCCCATGGCAGATTGGTCTCAGGGGAGGGGCCAGACTAAGAATGGTTGAAAGACCCTAATGGACAAACAAACGTAGAAGTGAGGATACCCTGCCCGGAGGAAGCCCGGGGCCCCTTTCCGGTGTCCTTCCCGCGGACCCACCACCTACGGGAAGAACCGCTGGGGTCGGGTGCACTGCCAGTTAGGAGGCAGTGAAGGCAGGGGGCCTCGACGGACCAAACCCAGCCAACAGAGACTGACTTTGGGGACGTGGAATTTCACCTCTCTGGGGGGGAAGGAGCCTGAGCTTGTGCGGGAGGTGGAGCTCTACCAATTAGATCTGGTGGGGCTTACCTCTGCGCACAGCACTGGCTCTGGAACTAAACTCCTGGATAGGGGTTGAACTCTTTCCTTCTCTGGAGTTGCTCAGGGTGTGAGGCGCCGGGCGGGTGTGGGGATACTCACAAGTCCCCGGCTGAGTGCCGCTATGTTGGAGTTTACCCCGGTGGACGAGAGGGTCGCCTCCCTACGCCTTAGGGTCATGGGAGGGAAAACTCTGACTGTTGTTTGTGCCTATGCACCAAACAACAGTTGGGAATATCCCGCCTTCTTGCACACCCTGGATGGAGTCCTGCATGGGGCTCCTGAAGGGGACTCTATAGTCCTCCTGGGAGACTTCAACGCACACGTGGGTAACGATGGGGAAACTTGGAGGGGCGTGTTGGAGATGAACGGCCTACCTGATCTGAACCGGAGTGGGGTTTTGTTATTGGATTTCTGTGCTAGTCATGGATTGGCCATAACAAACACCATGTTCAAACATAAGGATGCTCATAAGTGTACATGGTACCAGAGTATCTTAGGTCGAAGGTCAATGATCGATTTTGTTATCGTGTCATCTGGCCTGAGGCCGCATGTTTTGGACACTCGGGTGAAGAGAGGGGCAGAGCTGTCAACCGATCACCATCTGGTGGTGAGTTGGGTAAGATGGCGGGGGAAGCCTATGGACAGACCTGGTAAGCCCAAACGTGAAGTGCGGGTGAACTGGGAACGTCTGGCGGACTTTGTGGTGGACACAGGTGGTCAGAGAAGCCGTCCGGCTGAAGAAGGAGGCCTTCCGGGCTATGTTAGCCTGTGAGACTCCGGACTCAGTTGCAAGGTATCGACAGGCCAAGAGGATGGCAGCCTCGGCTGTAGCGGAGGCAAAGCAGCAGGTGTGGGAGGAATTCGGAGAAGCCATGGAGAAGGACTTTCAGTCGGCACAACAGCGTTTCTGGCAAACAATCCGGCGCCTCAGGAGGGGGAAGCGTGGATCCATCCAAGCTGTGTACAGTAAGGGTGGGACATTGCTGACCTCAACTGAGGAGGTGATCGGGCGGTGGAAAGAACACTTTGAGGAACTTCTTAACCCAACTACACCCTCAATGGTAGAGACAGAGCTGGAGGATGAAGGACGGCAAACATCAATCTCCCTGGAGGAAGTCACTGCGGTAGTCAAACATCTCCGCAGTGCCAAAGCCCCAGGGGTTGATGAGATTCGTCCAGAAATGCTAAAGGCTCTGGGTGTTGAGGGGCTGTCATGGATGACACGTCTTTTCAACATTGCGTGGAAGTCTGGGACAGTGCCTGAGGAGTGGCAAACGGGGGTGATACCACGGGGGTGGTACCCCTGTTCAAAAAGGGTGACCAGAGGGTGTGTGCCAATTACAGGGGTATCACATTACTCAGCCTCCCTGGGAAAGTCTACTCATAGGTGCTGGAAAGGAGGGTTTGGCCGATAGTCGAACCTCAGATTGAAGAGGAACAATGCGGATTCCGTCCTGGTCGTGCAACAACGGACCTGCTTTTCACTCTTGCAAGGATCCTGGAGGGGGCTTGGGAGTATGCCCATCCGGTCTACACGTGTTTTGTGGATTTGGAGAAGGCATATGATCGGGTCCCTCGGGAAATACTGTGGGGGGTGCTGCGGGAGTATGGGGTGCGGGGGTCACTGTTGAGGGCCATACAATCTCTCTACTCCCAAAGCAAGAGCTGTGTCCGGATTCTCGGTAGAAAGTCAGGCCTGTTCTCAGTGGGTGTTGGCCTCCGCCAGGGCTGCGCTTTGTCACCCATCCTGTTTGTGATTTTCATGGACAGGATTTCAAGGCGTCATGGAGGGGAGGGGTTTCAGTATGGTGGGCTCAGGATTGAATCGCTGCTGTTTGCAGATGATGTGGTCCTGTTTGCGTCATCAGTATGTGACCTTCAGCACTCACTGGATCGGTTTGCAGTGGAATGTGAAGCGGCTGGGATGAGGATCAGCACCTCCAAATCTGAGGCCATGGTTCTTAGCAGGAAACCGGTGGATTGTCTACTCCAAGTAGGGAGGGAGTCCTTATCCCAAGTGAAGGAGTTCAAGTATCTCGGGGTCTTGTTCTCGAGTGAGGGGAGGATGGAGCGTGAGATTGACAGGAGAATAGGTGCAGCGGGCGGGGTATTGGGTGCACTTTGGCGCACCGTTGTAACCAAAAGAGAGCTGAGCCAGAAGGCAAAGCTCTCAATCTACCGATCAGTCTTCGTTCCTACCCTCACCTATGGCCATGAGCAATGGGTAATGACCGAAAGGACGAGATCGCGAAAACAAGCGGCCGAAATGAGTTTCCTCAGGAGGGTGGCTGGTATCTCCCTGAGGGATAGGGTGAGAAGCTCAGTCACTCGTGAGAGACTAGGAGTAGAGCCGCTGCTCCTTCGCGTAGAAAGGAGCCAGTTGAGGTGGTTAAGGATGCTTCCTGGTCGCCTCCCGAGGGAGGTTTTCCAGGCACATCCAACTGGGAAGAGACCACGTGGCAGACAAAGGTACAGGTGGGGTGATTACATCTCCACACTGGCCTGGGAACGCCTCGGGATCCCCCAGTCAGAGCTTGTCGATGTTGCCAGGGAGAGGGAAGTTTGGAGTCCCCTGCTGGAGCTGCTACCTCCGCGACCCGATTACGGATAAGCGGGAGAAGATGGATGGATGGATGGATGGGAGAAGATGGATGGATGGATGGATGGATGGATGGATGGATGGACATTTACAGATATTAGCCTACAGTTCAATGCAATCCATATTACGTTTCTCTGTTCAATGCACAATATCTTTTCAACGCTCAAGTTGCTCTATCAGCCTGCTTTTAAAAGAGACTCCTGCAACTGCACATTTTCTGCCTGCCCCTGTCTGTGTGGATTTATAATAAATATCAAAAACTGTCCTTGGTGTCCCGTGTGCCGCATTTGGGACCTAACTCAATCTGTGACAACTAAACAATAATAATAATAACTGTACACAATAAAAATAACAATAAAAATAACAATAAAGTGAGTGATGGATGATATATAAATGTAGTGCAGCAGCATTATGAATGCAGTCGCTTTCCATTAGGACAAACGGTTTAGACTCCCGTTGCCCGGACACAGTGAAGTCTGGAGGACGGAAAACGATAAACCGCTTGACTCGGCGTTCCAGTGTCAAATCCTCTCTGACTTCACAAAGAACAGCTTCTAGCTTTTCTTGTGCTGTTTTGAGTCTTAGTGTCACTTGTCTCGCTAACGTCTGGAACAATTCCGAATAGCCTTTGAAAGAATCTTTTAACATGTCGACCTCCAGTGGTAACGTGTCAGCAGCTAATATCGAAGGCTAAATACACGCTTAGGCTTAGGATTAGGCTAAACATCGTAAGCGACACAAATGTCCACGGTGTATGTCACAGCGGTTCACTAGACAGCCTAGCTGCAGGTTTAACAAGCGTTTCCATCCATGACATGTGCTCTCGGCTCGACCGCCATCCTTCCGCACTTTCCCCCATACCGTGTCTATTTTATATTCTAAGGCTGTCAAAGCAATAGTAGCAATACAAAATACAAGATACAAGATTTGTATTGGCCATTTGAAACAAGTACAATGGAATGCTTACTCCCCATTCCCTCCTGCAGTATACATACAAAACAATACTATAAAAACACTATACATAATAGTCCAGTAGCATCGGTATCTGTGTGTGTGTGTGTGTGTGTGTTTTTGTGTGTGTCCCTGGGGTGCCGTGATAACAGCCTAACAGCTGTGATCAGATGAAGATCTTCTGTGATGCTCCGTGTGTATCAAGACCGTTGAACAGGGAACAAGACCTCCTCCTCTCTCTCTCTCATCCCCTCCCCTCTCCCTCTCTCCCTCTCTCTCTCTCTCTCTCTCTGTCTCCCTCTCTCCCTCTCTCTCTCTCTTTCTCTCTCTCTCTCTCTCTCTCTGTCTCCCTCTCTCCCTCTCTCTCTCTCTCTCTCTCTCTCTCTCTCTCTCTCTCTCTCTCTCTCTCTCTCTCTCTCTCTCTCTCTCTCTCTCTCTCAAGATACAAGATACAAGATTTTTATTGGCCATTTGTAACATACGTACATAGGAATGCATAAATCTCCAAAACAACACCATATAAATAAAAATTAGATAAAAAAAGATCAATAAACCAAAAAAAGAGCAGCAAAGTGACCTAAATGAAATGTACAGTGCAGTACAGTGCAGTAACTGTGATGAGTCCAGAAAGTCCAGCAAAGTATGTAAGTGTAATGTTAATGACTATGTTATGAAAGTGGAAGTGAAAGCATTCCTATGTAAGCATTCCTATGTACTTTACAAATGGCCAATACAAATTGATCTTGTATCTTGTATCTTGTTCAGTAGGCGCACTGCCTGTGGATAAAAACTATCCTTAAACCTGGTAGTCCTTGTTGTACGGATGCTGCGCAACCGGCAGACGGTAGGGGGGAGAAGAGATGGTGCCCAGGGTGGTTGCAGTCCTTTATGATGGACATGGCCTTCTTCAGACATCGGGTCTTAAAGATCTTCTCAATGCATGGAAGTGCACATCTGATGATCTTCTCTGCCGTCCTCACGACCCTCTGTCCCGTGCAGTGGTGTTGCCGTACCACACAGTGACGTCCATCATCAGAACGCTCTCTACGGTGCCACGGGGTGAACACTCGTACCTGTGGGCGTGGCCCCTAGCTTCAGGATAGCGTTGTAGATCTTTGAATGTTGTATTACAAGTCACCCAAAACACTGTCGGGTACAAGAGAGAAGGGAAGGACTTTATACTCATAAATTCTTTTAGATTTATTTTCATTTGTGATTGCCGCAGAGTGCTTTAAAATAAACTTGCAGATTTATAAGTGGGTACTGAGTGCTGTTCAAAACATTCTGAGCTTTGTGTTGACCTTAGATACAGGTAACCATCCAATAGGCCAACTCACCTTTACAAGTTTTTTCATGTAAACAGTATATATATATTTTTATTTATTTAATTATTTATTTTTCATATATATAATTTCACTCCACTGTATTTATTCAGCGACTGCAGTAGCAGCATCAGACCACTAGAAGTCGTGTGTCTTATTCCTCTCCATTTTATTCCTATAGGGCGCTCTGCTCCTGGTGGCTTCTGTCAGCATTCTGACATAGTGGGTCGCTTTGACAAACGCCAGAGAGGAGCAAACAACCCAGAGAGCACGGCCTGCTTTGGGTCAATTGGGTCAAACTCAAGTCTTGCAGTCAGGGTGGGGGGTCTACTTGTTGCTCGGTAAGACAGTCGGAGGCTCATGAAAAGTCTGGTTTGTGGCGTTGTAAAATCCAAAAAGAGAACTTACCGATTCCATTCCATTCCACTCTGAGCACCAAGCGCAGGTCACCTGAGGACAGCAGGATGTCCCCCTGGTCCGGGTAGCGGCCCTGGTGAGGAAGAACAAGGAGCTGGTTAGACCGGGTCGCTACAGGACACACAAAAGAGAGGACGGCAGTAGCTCCGTCTGTTGGGACTTGGCTTGGGAACCGGAGGGTCGCCGGTTCAAGTCCCTCAAAAAACCGACCGAGTACGGAGTGAGAACTGGTGCTTGTGGAACGAGGTGCCAGTTTGCAGATGTGCCCTTGAGCAAGGCACCAGATCCCTACACTACTACCCGGGCAGCTGTATGTACAAAAGCTGCCCACTGCTCCTAATACGAGGATGGGTTAAATGTGTGTGTGTACATGTATGTGACCAATAAAGAGGATTTAAAATCCTCCAGATTCAGATTAGAAGAGGCCCATTCTGGAGGTCTCTTGGCCTCCAGATCCATCCTAAAGAAGTAGAAGAAGAATCACACAAAAACAAATCCAGATCGTCTTCAGAGTGGAATGAAAAGCCTCAGATTGAAAGGTTGTATGGGCTGCTGCTTCATCAGAAGAGGTTATGGAAAGTTTACCAGTGGTGGAGATTCTCTGCTCGGTTTGATCTATTTATCTTTTATGTTAGGAACACAGACATGTCTAATCTTGACGGACAGTAAGCTGTGAAGGACAGGAAGAGGAAAAACTCTTTTAAACCCCTCGAGGCATTACCCCACCTTGTTCCTTTCATTCTGTCTGCATGCGTGGGGGGAGGAGGGGGAGAGGGGGGAGGAGGAGGAGAGAGAGAGGATGGCGAGGGATGTGACAGCGTTATCTCTGGTCTCGTCCCCTCCGCTCCGCAGCCTCACAGTGGATATCACGCTATCAGCCACCGCGCCGTGGTTACCATCCAGGGGCGCGTTTATGTCCTCATCTGCTCTCCCTCCCCCCCCCACCCATGTTCTTTTGGTTGGTTGATTGGGTCTGAATAGATGAATAGATGTGGGTGAGCCGTGGCTATAGGTTAATATATTTAAATGAGTGGGGATGACTCACAGGTTAAAGATAACAATGTCTGGGTCAGGAATTGTAAAGGAATAAGAAATTAATGAATCAACTAGCTTCATGGCTGTATGCCCTATAAGGAATAGGAGATAAATCAACTAGCTTCATGACTGTATGCTCTATAAGGAATAAGTGATACATCAACTAGCTTCATGGCTGTATGCTCTAGACCCCCTGGGGTCCCCACACATCAATGGTGGTGTCACAGTATCTCTCAGAGCTTCAGTCTCTCTCAATCTACTTGTGCAGACGTGTCAGGGTACTTTTAGGTTGAGGAGTGAGGTGTAGTATTTTTCTGTGTGTGAGAGGTTGGGAGGGAGGGAGGGAGGGAGAGGAGGGAGGGAGGCAGGGAGGGAGGCAGGGAGGGAGGGAGGCAGGAAGAAAGAGAGGGAGGGAGGGAGGGAAGGAGGCAGGGAGGGAGGGAGGGAGAAAGAAACTACATAACTTACAAACTATCAACCCAATGAACTAGTGGATGAATGAAAGCCGTCTCAGAATATTTTCAATCGATTGATTAGGAAGGAAAAAAAACCTTTGCACCCTTCATTTGAGAACGGGAAGAGGAACAGAAAGTCATTCCCCTCCACGGGAAGCTCTACGGGATACCTTCCCTTATCTGGTGTCTCTTTGTCCCTGAAGCCCCTGAAGACAGACAGACAGATAGAAGGGTATAAGGATGGAGAGACCATACAGAGACATATCAGAAGCTAGTTATACAAAGGCTTATTATGGGCTTTATTGTATTCATTATGTCTGGGACAACTTCATAATTGATCCTGCCTTACAGATGGGGCTTGGCTCGGGGTCCTAATGAGGGTCTTCCCTCCACAATATAGCTGCCCACACTGGGCCTGACTTTGGTTCACAGCTATCCGCTGTGTTGCTGACACGCCCTCGTCATAACAAATACTAAAACTGTACAAGAATAATTCTCACTGCTTGAAAAAGACAGAAAGCAGAAGGAGGTGCAAGTTTCTCTTCTCTGAGACCCATCTCTCTGCAGGCCATCTTGAGAGGAGCCACGGTGCAATCACACTTCAACTAACAGGAGACATATCTCCTTGAGGAGCCAAGGGACTCTGCAGGTGATGGACCAGTGAAATCTCTCTCTCTCTCTCTCTCTCTCTCTCTCTCTCTCTCTCTCTCTCTCTCTCTCTCTCTCTCTCTCTCTCTCTCCCTCTTTCTCCACATTTCTACTGACTGCTTTTATCAACTCCAAATCTATGCTGGGAAATTGTACAGGAGAGGAGAGGTCCCTGCACATGTTCTCGGAGCATTGCTGAGTGGAACAGAGAGAGAGAGAGGGAGGGAGCGAGAGGGGGAGAGAGATATGGAGAGAGAGAGAGAGAGAGAGAGAGAGAGAGAGAGAGAGAGAGAGAGAGAGAGAGAGAGAGAGAGAGAGAGAGAGAGAGAGAGAGAGAGAGAGAGAGGGAGAGAGAGAGAGAGAGAGAGAGGACAAAAGGTGGGAGATCGAGAGTAGGCCCGCAATCACTTCTGCAAAGCTAAGAGGGCTTCAAGAGCCATGGAGTGGTAAAGGGAGGATTGAGAAGAGGGAGGGAGAGAGAGAGAGGGAGGTTGGAAGGGGAGGAGAGAGAGAGAGAAAGAGAGAGAGAGTGAGAGAGAGGTAGGGAGGATTGAGAGAGAGATGGAGGGGGAGAGGGAGAGAGAGGGAGAGAGAGGGAGGGAGGGAGAGGCCCTGCAGCATCTAGACAGGAGGAGCAGACTGCTGTTCATTGACTACAGCTCGGCGTTCAACACCATCAATCCAAGTTGGTCCTGAAACTGAGGGACCTAGGTCTTGGCGCCCCCATCTATAACTGGATTATGGACTTCCTGACGGGCAGGCCTCAAGTGGTGAAGATTGGGAACAACATCTCATTCACTCTGGTCCTCAACACCGGAGCATCCCAAGACTGTTGCCTCAGTCCCCGGCTGTACTCGCTGTACACACATGACTGTACTGCCACGTACAGCAATAATCGGATTTAAAAGTTTGCAGACGACACCACAGTCATCGGCTTGATAAGCGAGGGGGATGAAACGGAGTACAGAGATGAGGTATTCCAGTTGACCGGATGGTGTGAGGACAACAGCCTCGTACTGAATGTCAGCAAGACCAAGGAGCTCATCGTGGACTTCAGGTGCCGCCAGGGCACCCACTCCACCATCAGCCTGGACGGGACACCGGTGGAAGTTGTCAGCTGCTTCCGTTTCCTGGGACTACAGATTTTTGATTACCTGGCGTGGACACGCAACACGGAGGTCATGCTGAAGAAGGCACACCAGCGCCTCTATGCTTGATGGTATAGGCCAGAGGTGAACTTCTATCGTGGCACCGTAGAGAGCGTCCTGAAGGGTAGCGTCACTGTGTGGTACGTGCAGTGGCAACACCACTGCACGGGACAAGAAAGCCATCAAGAGGGTCGTGAGGATGGCAGAGAAGATCATCGGGTGTGCACTTCCATGCATTGAGGAGATCTTCAGGTAGAAGAAGGCCATGTCCATCACAAAGGACTGCAACCACCCTGGGCACCATCTCTTCTCCCCCCTACCGCCTCGTTGCCGGTTGCGCAGCATCCGTACAAGTACTACCAGGTTTAAGGATCGTTTTTATCCACAGGCAGTGCACCTACTGAATTGCTAGGAGTGCTGCCACTTTCACTTTCATAACATAGTCATTACCATTACACTTACATACTTTGCTGGACTTTCTGGACTCATCACAGTTACTGCACTGTACTTCACTGTATTCACGATGCTGCTGCACTACTAGCACTTACAATGTTTTTGAAACATTTTTGTAAAAAAAAACCCTTAAAAAAACATGTACATATCATTTAAGTCACTTTGCTGCTCTTTTTTGTTTATCTTATTGTAAATATCATTTTAATTTTATGGTGTTGTTTTTAAGATTTATACTGTGGGAGGGACTGGGGAGTAAGTGTTCCTATGTACTTGTTACAAATGGCAAATAAAAATCTTGTATCTTGTATCTTGAGGGAATATGGCTGAGAAGAGTGGGGTGCAGTAGGAGATGGAGGACGGCCGAGGTTACAGACACAATAAGGATAGGGAAATGTCATTTGATGCCCTGTGTATGTGTGTGCGTGTGTGTGTGCTTGTGTGTGTGTGTGTGGTGTGTGTGTGTGTGTGTGGTGTGTGGTGTGTGTGTGTGTGTGGTGTGTGTGTGTGGGGGCATGTGCGTGTGGTGTGTGTGTGTGACACTAAACGTGCTGATGGAGACATGGTCATTTATCCGTGTCAAGTGCGGTCGTCTGTGCGTGTCAGCGGGATGAAATCAAGCCTTTGGTCGATAGGCAAGAAAATGAGCCAAGGGTAAGGGGGGGGGGGGGTATGGTAATTATTATATCTTCCACCCTCCACATGCCCCTTCACCACCACCACCACCGCCATCACTGTCATCAACACCACCACCACCATCACCACCCTCCCCGCCTGCAGCTAAGTGAGGTGTCAACCTCCTTCAGTAGTTTCCGTCCACAAAACATGGTTGTCAGTTCAATGCGTGACTTTAAACTGCTTGAATTTAAATCGTGACCTGAAGCCAATAAAATGCTAACGCTAGACACAGGGAGGTTAGCAGGGCTCACATCTTGCCCACCGAGTAAAGTTACATCGTACCTGACCCTCGCCACCGGAGCTCTGGCGGTAAGACGATTCACTGGTGGACTAATATGGTCGTTCTTAGTGGGTCATTTTGACAGGCCGTCGTTAAGGGCCTCTGAGGGCCGATCTACGCGGTCACGGCTGTTCTCAGTCCTGTGGCCCCAAAGTGGAGGAATGAACTTCCCACGGATGTCAGGACTGCAGAGTCACTGTCCATCTTAAACTACAGGCTGAAAACTCACCTCTTCAGGAAACACTACACACACTCCTCTTATACATTTTTACTTTTACAGACACCTCTGCAGATTCACGACTAAATCTAAATCTGGAGGATTAAATCCTCTTTATTCGTCACATATAGGCAACTCATCACCCCCGGACTTATCAATGGGGGTGATGAGTCTGCCTGTAGACGCGAGATCGACAGACTGCTGTGCGGTGGTAACAACCTGGAGCTAAACGATCTAAAAACAGTGGAGATGGTTGTGGACTTCAGAAAGACCCCAGCCCCCCTCCCCCCCATCACCCTACACAACTCCCCGGTTCACACCGTGGACTCCTTCCGCTTCCTGGGCACCATCATCTCCAGGGACTTCAAGTGGGAGCTGAACATCAGCTGCGGCAGCTGAAGAAATTCAACATGCCTCAGTCCATGATGGTTCTCTTCTACACCTTCATCATTGGGTCCATCCTCACCTTCTCCATCACCACCTAGTTTCCCACTGCCACTGCAAAAGACAAGTCCAACCTGCGGCGTGTCATACGCTCTGCGGAGAGAGTGATCGGCTGCAACCTGCCTTCCCTCCAGACCATGCATGACTCCAGGGCCCTGAAGCGGGCCAGAAAGATTATGGCCGCAACAGTCTCGTCAACGAGGCCGCCTCCCCCTCTGACTTAGATTTAGATTTAGTGCCAAATTTAAATGCCAATTTTGCACTGGACTTATTGTTTTGCCTTGTATTGTTTTGCCTTGTCTGTACTGTTTAGTTTAGCACGTTACTGTGTTGCTCCGAACCGGTGTCAAATTCCAATGCATGTTTTTAACGGTATATGGCAATAAACCACTTTCTGATTCTGATTCTGATTTGGATTCTGATCTTTCCTCTTATAAATTTTTACTTTTACAGACACCTCTGCAGACTCACTACTAAATCTAAATCTGGAGGATTAAATCCTCTTTATTGGTCACATCCTGTGTCACACACAGTGACACAGGCGACCTACTGGTTCCCAAGCCCTAAGTTCCAACAGACTGAGCTATCCTGTCGCTCTACTTGCTTATTTGTGTTTGTTGTTGGAGATTATTTTCAATTGTAATCCATTTTACCACTACAGCCTGTGTCTAGGTGCTGCTTGCCTCAGATATTCTCTTCTGTGACGGGGATTAAAGTTTCACATGCAAATAAATCCCTGTTGAAAGTTACGGTCTGAAGCAGATCAATAAATAACGGGAGCCATCCCTGCAGTCCGCCCTACTGTTAACAAGACATCAATCTCTGGTCCTGCGACTTATACTCCAAAGCGACTTATGTATGGGTTTTTTCTGACTGCGTTCAAACTACGGCCAAGAGATCATATCATCTCTCGTGTCGCTACTCAACCAATGACATCGCTGAGGTCAGTAAGCGAGCAGATTACACACGGAAGGTCTTAGTTTCTATCTGGACTGAACTCCAGCCGCTGAGTTTACCTGTTCAATATTCACCTGGAGCCCAACACCATGAACAGAGACCCTCGCAAGATCTGTTCCGCAATAACGGCCCCGTTAGGGTAAAATGGGGAGTGGGCGGGGCCCGCTCCAACGGTATGTCAACCATGACCTGCGGTGGCCCCGGGTCATCCATCACGCTGTTGGACTACACCTGGCTAGCCCTCCTCCCATTGGTCAGTGCTTTGGGACCTCATTATAAGATGACATCAGCCCCGCGAGGGTTCTGACCCACCGTGTGTTCTTATGGTAATACCCAGCCCTCTCTCCCCAGAGAGATGAAGCATGGGAGAGTTTGCTTAACGGCTGTGGGATCGCTGGTCTGAATCACGCTGCCTCATCTTCCACTCTTATTGATCCTAATGCAGGGTTTAGAGTCAGAGATCTTTTGTTATGACGATCATTTCAAACCCCCGGGAAAAAGATTAGTGGGGTTCCGGTATTACACACAATGACCGTAACGGGAGCATGAGGTCATTAAAATCATTATCATCATCATCATCACAATCTCCATCATCATCATCACCATCACAATCATCACCATCACCATTTCCATCACCATCACCATCACATCATCATCACCATCACCATCATCATCATCATCATCATCACCATCACCATCATCATCATCACCACCATCACCATCACCATCACCATCACCATCACCATCATCATCACCATCACCATCACCATCACCATCATCATCACCATCACCATCACCATCACATCACCATCATCATCACCATCATCACCATCATCATCATCATCATCATCATCATCATCATCATCATCATCATCACCATTATCACCATCATCACCACCATCATCATCATCAACATCATCGCACTACGACTAGTTTACACAAGTATAAAGCAGTGATGTGAAAATATTATGTGCAATACCCGACGACAGACAGCAGTTATAAAAATAAGATAAAAATAGATAAAAATAGAATAAAAATAGAATAAAGTAAAAAAAATAAAAATAAAATGCAATTTATAAAATGCAAAATATCGGCACAGAAAAGAGCAATATGTATATATAAATCAATGTAATAAAATATACATTGTTATATGCTATACGCCCTTGTTCAGCAGCCTGATGGCCTGACTGTGGAAGCTATCTCTAAGCCTATTTGTACGGAACTTGATACTGCGGTATCGCCTGCCTGACGGTAACAGTGAGTACAGTTCGTGGCTGGGGTGGGCAATGTCTTTCATGATGCGTTTGGCCTTGGCCACGCACCGCTGGTTGTATATATCCAGGAGGGAGGGGAGCTCACCTCCAACGATATACTGGGCCGTCCGCACCACCATTTGAAGCGCTCTGCACTCGAGTGCGGTGCAGTTCCCATACCAGGTGATACACCCTGTAAGAACACTCTCGATGGTGCTGTTATAGAATGTTCTCAGGATGCGGGGGCCCATGCTGAATTTCTTCAGACGCCTGAGGAAATACAGGCGTTGTTGGGCCCTTGTCTCCACGTGTGTGGTGTGCGTGGACCATGTGAGGTCCTCGGAGATGTGCACGCCGAGGAACATGAAGCTGCTGACCCTCTCTACTGCAACACCGTCGATGGAGATAGGGCTGTGCTCTCCCCTCTGCTTCCTGAAGTCCATGATCAGCTCCTTG